>JAKUCM010005102.1:0-26476 GCA_023374145.1 Lepidium sativum
TATCTAAAAAGCTAAGTCTTTGAATCTTACCATTTAGTGGTTTCACGTCTATCTTGTTTACCTTCCAAAAGTAGAAATTTCTCATCGGAAATATTCTCCTTCAAGTTCATACTAGTCAAAACGAAGGGGAATGAAGGCCGCGTAAGAAGAATGGTGTTAATCCCAATTTACACGTCTACATGAGTTCTACTCTGGTTAGAATTTGTAGATCTGGAGACATGAGCCAGCATATCCTACCATTTGTGTGGAGAACATATTCTCCCTGATGACCATGAGGGGAAGGAATTGCTACTGATGACCATGAGGAACCGGTGGTGAGAATCAAAGTCCAACCTTTGACAACTCAAAGCTTAAAGAGAGTCATGTTCGCACACTCATAGGTTGGGTTACAAACCCACGACAATAAAGAATATGGTCCTTGATACATTTCCTCTCCAAAATATGGAACACTTCCTCAAGAGCCATAGGAACATATCTAGGCCAAGGTTTGTTCCATTTTATGAGATGGATTGTTATCCTTCAAAAAATGAAGGCCACTATTGACCCAACCTTCCCATCCATCATTCCATTTTGGATCCAAGTTCAAGGGCTTCCAGTCCATCTGTGGACTTCGAAAATAATGACCAGCATTTGTAAAGGTTGAGGTGAGAGAGGAAATAGACATCTCCTTTCCGGCTGCTAGAGTAAGAGTACAAATTAACAGACTAAAACCCTTGGTTATGAAGTCAATAATTGTACGTGTTGATCGGAGTGAAATTATTGTCCAACTGATATATGAAAAGCTTGCTAATCATTGTCCAAAGGATGCATCTTTAATCTGAAATCTGAAGCCAATAAAACTACATCCAAAACCAATCAAGTGCTGATAGAGAATACAGAGGAAAGTCAGTGTCTCATCTGTCTTTAATGTCTACGGGTTATGAGAGGAAAAGAACTCGTGATGAGTCAATGACCATGAATCCTTGGAGCACAAGACAAAAGGCAATAACTAACGCACCCGAACCTCTGATAATTGTTGAACCAACGCATCCGACAGAAAAGGACCAAGAAGATAATGGAGTTGGAGATGTTAACTCTTGTATGGGAAGGATGAAATCCCTCGAAAAATTATAGATGATGCATTGGGGAAACTACAGGAATTCATTGATCAATATGCTTGTGTAACAGACCCAACTGAAAGGGAAGCAAGAAAAATTCGAGTACAAAAGGTTGTGGCTGCAGGAGGATTTAAGCATACAACCATTAAGATGGCCAAAGCAAAAATAAACATATTAGCTGAAAAACCGGTACAAAAGCAAGCCCATACAAGGAACTCTCCTCCAAATGAGAATCTTAGCCTCGTACATACTAGATTCCCCTAACCAAAGAGTATTATCAAAAAACAATAAAACAATATCATGGGGGAAATAGAACGAGGAACGTACATCAGCGCTTCAAAGACTAGGGCAAACTAAAGCCCATACGGCAATTATTGTCTCATTGTGACCTACTTTACCAATGGAGAAGAGTATTTGCTCTACAACAAATTGGCTCTCAATGGCCTGATGAGGAGCACCCACCAAGCCTCCAAGAAAATATTCAACTAAAAAGAATGGAGAAACCTCAACTGTACAAAGAATTGGCCAAACAAATATTGTGGATAGAATTGAGGTACCTCAAAATCTAGGCAGGACAACTCATCATGAGGAAAAAGCCTCTGCTTTGGAGAGAGTCAATCCCCCTGCAACTTTCGAAGATCTGCACACATATTACTAAGCTCCCAAAGGATTATTCCACCTAAAAAGAAGATGGGACGGCCTGCAATCAAGAAAGCATTAGTAATGAGCCAAAAAATGTTGATTCGAAGGAATATTGAAGAAAGAGGTTGGATTTTCAACATCCAACCACTCCTCTTCCTAAACAATCATTAGTTGGAACTGTAAAGGTCTCAGGAATCCCTTTACAGTTCGACGACTAAGAGGGTTGATATCTCGCCGCAACCTTGATATAATCTTCCTTATAGTTTGACAGAGTCACAATTCGAGTACAATCAGCCACACCTGAGTCACAATTCAAGTACAATCAGAATTCTATTCTACTTTTACCTATTGTAGCACGTCTAGACCCACAAGGAAAGGAATTTGGAAAAATCTGTTGGACAAATCAAAAATCAGATATGCACCTTGGCTCATAATGGGAGACTTTAACGACATTTTATCTAATGATGAGAAGTATGGAGGTGTTGTAAGACCTGAGAGCTCATTCTTGGATTTCATATCTTTTGTATCCGAGGCTGGTTTGTTTGACTTACCTCACTCGAGGGATCCTCTCTCGTGGAGAGGAGTGAGGCATAGTCACACGGTCAGATGCCGCTTGGATAGAGTTCTAGCTGATGAGAAATATTGTGATATCTTCCGTACGGGTAGAGCTGCTTATTTGTGGTTTGAGGCATCCGATCACAAACCGCTATTAACCTGCCTAGATACAGAGGAAAAGAAGAAGAAAGGCATCTTCAGATATGACAGGAGATTCAAAGATAATGCTGAAGTTAAAAAACTAGGGGAGAATAAATGGAATCCATCAAAGTCCATTCCTTTTAAGTACAAAATAAGCAGAACGAGAGACGCATTGATTGATCGGGCTAAGGAGAAGAATAAAAATAGCAACAAACGTATTGAAGATTGCAAACAAAGAATAGAAGGGGCAACGGTAAGTCCATTACATGTCCCCAAAAGCTTTTAAAAATCAATGAGGAACTTCAGCAAGTTTAAGGAGTCGAATTATGTGGCTGCAATCGGGAGAGATGAACTCCTCCTTTTCCATGCTATATCAAAAACCAGGAAAATTAGAAACAACTTTGCAGTAATTGAAAACACAACAAGAGAGGCAGTACATAGAGAGGAAGAAATTGCCAAAGTAATAGTGAGTTACTTTCAAGGAATGCATACAACTGCTGGTAACCAAAGTGCAGACTTAGTTACAGAAGCCATTGATTGCAGAGTCTCGGAGGAAGATAATGCATGGCTGATTAGAGATCCATCCAATGAAAAAATAAGACAGGCTGTTTTCTCAATTCACTCTGATAAGGCACCCGCCAGATGGTTTCTCTGCATCTGTCTTCAAGTCAAACTGAAATACAGTTTATGCTTCAGTTATTAAGGAAGTTCAAGATTTCTTTACCTCTGGAGATATGCCAACAACAATGAACGCAACTACATAAAAGATCTTAAATCCAAGGAAAGTATGAGACTATAGGCCAATAGCTCTCTGCAACTTTACCTAGAAAATCATGGCCAAAATCATTACCAAGAGACTCCAACTAGTTCTGCCAAGGATAATATCAAGGAATCAATCAGCCTTTGTCCAAGGAAGAGCAATCACATATAATGTTCTAATAATGAATGAGATCCTACATTTTCTAAACACTTCACAAGCAAGGAGATATGGTGCAATTTAAGTAAAGACCGACATAACAAAAGCATATGATATATTGAGATGGACTTTCATCAAAGAAGTGCTAACAAGAATGGGTTTCCACAACAAACTAATTAATTGGCTGATGAAATATATAACAACGGTTACATATGCAATAATTGTCAACGAGAATCCAAAAGGGCAAATCTTACCATCACGAGGTATAAGGCAAGCTGACCCTATCTCACCTTATATCTTCATAATCTGTGGTGAAGTGCTCTCAGGTTTATGTGCAAAAGCAATGGAGAATAAGTCCCTTTCCGATCTGAAAATCTCAGAAAATGGATCGGAGATCAACCATCTCCTCTTGGCGGATGACAAGATGTTTTTCTGCAAAGGAAACCCAAAGAATATCAAAACTTTGCAATAGATAATTAGTAGATACGAGAAAGCATATAGGCAAGCAATTAACAAACAGAAATCTGCAATAACTTTCTCGAGAAAGATGGATCCCCAACGTAAAGAAGATGTTAAAACAGAACTTCAAATAACACAAGAAAGAGGTCTTGGCAAGTATCCAAGATTACCATAACACTTTGGAAGAAAGAAAAGAGATCTTTTCAATGGGATCATTGACATAATTCATCAAAAAAGCATAACCTAGACAAGTATGTACTTATCTCACGCCGGAAAGAGTGTAACGCTGAGAAGCGTGCTCAGCTTGATGCCAACATATGCGATGATATGCTTCCTCGTACCTAGATCATTGTAGAATAAGATCCAATCAGAACCTACACGGTTTTGGTTGGATCAAAAGGCAGGTATCAAAAAGATGTCTTGGATTGCTTGGGATAAAATGACTAAATCAAAAAGAGAAGAGGGACTTGGTTTTCGAGATGTCAATGCTTTTAACGTGGCCCTTGTGGCAAAGATAAGTTGGAAAAAGTGATGAATCCCAAACTACATGCAGAAATGCTTTTAGCCAAATATTGCAATCGTGAAGATTTCCTCTCGGTTCAACAACCTTCCTTTTGTTCATATGCTTGGAAAGGAAAAGACTTAATTAAAGAGAATATGGGCTGGAATCTAGGGAATGGAAAGAACATCAATGTATGGACAGAGAAATGCTCCCTACCAAACTCATCGTCGGCTGCTACAAGACCACCTAGAGAGAGACAACCACACATGAAAATCTCATAGCTAATGAATACTGCTAAATTTGATTGGGACCCTGACAAGATTAGAGCAATGATCCCTCAGCTAGAGAAACAGATCTGCAACATCAAACTGAGTGCAGCAAACCTGACAGATACAAGAAGTTGGCTGCATCATAAAAGTGGAAAATATGATTCAAAATATGATTCATAAAAGTGGACTCTAAGCCAACGCCAAAAAGGTGAAACTCAGGAAGCTGAGCAGGGAATTAACTGGATCAAAGATGTCTGGTCTCTAGCTCTGTCACCAAAAATTATAATGTTTATTTGGAAAATTCTAAAAGGAGCAATTCTAGTGGGTGAAAGACTGGTCTCAAGACACATCGTTGTGGGCCCTAGATGTAAGAGATGTGGTGAAATAGACTCAATTCATCATATTTTCTTCACCTGCAACTTTGCTAAAAATATTTTGAAGCAGTCCCCTATAGATAAATTACCTGAAATGGCAGATTATATTCTAATTACACAATTGTGGAAAAGTCTCAAAGGACTAAAAGGGTTGCCCCCAATTGGCTGCTCAACCACCCTTTTCGTACCGTGGATTCTATGGAGCATCTGGAAGGCAAGGAACAACTTATTTTTTATTAACACGGGGCAATCAGAAGATGAAGAAACCTTAACATAAGCCATTCTTATGGCAAACGAATGGGCCCATGCACATAATGCAATAAAAGAGGACACACAATCGAACACTCGAGAGCACAATGAGATAACACATCAACAAATGCGATCTATACATAATCAACCAACCTTAGTTACATGTTTCACATATGTTGATACAGTTTTAAGATGTAATAATATAAGCTACATGGAGGGGTAGGATCTCTTAATAGAATTTGTAAAGTTGTTAAAACAGAGACGTAACGATTTGGAAAATTCATTCAGATTTTAATGAAATGTTCATCATCTTCTTCCTTCTTCTTGTTTGAGATTCTTGACGCTAGATTTTGAGTTCCTTCGTCGGGTAGAAGTTCAATTTGGTAAGAGGAGTTGTTGTTTTTTGGAACATTAGCTTATGCTCTATCGTTCACTTGAGTTACTGATTTAGATTGTATCACAGGTATCAGATTCAATTCTTTCCTCGGAATCATGCCGGAGACGAGACTTCAAGATCAGGTGAAAAATTCGATGGTGAAGGAATTAGAAGGCCGATTTGCCGATCGATTCCAAGATATAGAAGGCTCTCTCGCCACGTTGTCTTCGGAAATTTCTAGAAGCAACAATGAATTGTTCGAAGCTATTCAATTACTATCGAATCAGCGCACGCACAGCTCACCGAGTGACAATTCTTCTGGCTTGAATCAGCATAATCATCGCTCTGCTTTACCTCTTAACAGCGGTGGACTTAGATTGGATACGCAGATGTCAATACAGATGTTTGAACCTACCATGGTTTGATAATGTTTCATGTTGGGAAGATACTATGAAACAGCTCATCCTCACGCATCTAAGGTTCAGGGAGGATCCACTAAATTTGCGTACAATACAAGAGGATTATTGCCGATGAAGAAGGATATCACACAGTCCAATGATAAAGGAGGTTTTGGTGAGACGCAGAGGGAGAAGTCGGTGCAACCGCAGATATTTCTCTCCACAGAGGAGATGAATGAACGAAGGGTAAAAGGTTTGTGTTACTTCTGCCCAGAAAAATTCACTCCCGAACATTACAAGGTTCATAAATAGTCGCAATTGTTTCTGCTGGAACTTGACGAGGAGGATATGGAGGAAGTTGATAATCAAGAGCTATAAGCAGAATCACGAGCGATTGCGACGATTTCCCTCAATGCGTTATCAGGTCATACTAGATATTCCACACTAAGGGTGAAAGGTACTCACAATAAACGCACACTTTTTATATCACTCGATACGGTGTCTACTCATAACTTTTAGATCCATTTGCGGTGGAAAAGTTGGGGTGTAAAGTGGAATCAATGAGTAATGCTAAGGTGAAAGTAGCGGATGGTAGTAAACTAGTGGTGCAAAGTCGTGTTAGGATCTTGCAATGGAACTTTCAGAATCTCTGTTTTACCGATGATTTTTTGGTTATTCCTCTGAGTGGTTGTGATATGGTACTTGGGGTACAATGGTTGCAAGATTTGGGCAAAACCACTTGGGATTTTAAGACTTTAGAAATGCAATTTACCTGGCAGAATAGGAAGGTGGTGTTGCAGGGCATTAAACCAGACTCGGTGAGAGCTGTTAAGGCCGCCAAGATAAATAAGATTCCAGAGGAAAAAAATTCAGATCTCTATGATATGTGCGTGCTTTTATGAAACAACAGACGATTGTCTCTAGTTGAATGCAGTGACTGCGACACAAGATGAAGAATCACAGGGCCGAGTGAAACAGTTGTTCGCAGAATTTCCAGATGTATTTGAAGAACCGCAAGGCTTACCACCATTCAAGCCTAAACATGATCACCGAATTCCACTCTTGGAAGGTTCAAATCCTGTAAACAAGAGGCCTTACAGATATGCGTTGTACCAAAAGAACGAAATAGAGAAAATGGTGCAGGAGATGTTGGATAGTGGTACGATCCAAACTAGTTCAAGCTCTTATGTGGCACTAGTGGTCTTGGTGAAAAAGAATGATGGAACGTGGAGAGTTTGCGTGGACTATAGGGGTTTAAATGCTTTGACAGTCAAGAACCGTTTCCCGATTCCACTAATAGTGGATCTAATGGATGAATTAGGTGGATCAGCTATATACTCAAAGATACACTTACGAGCACACTATCATCAAGTGTGAATGTCACCTCATGACACTCACAAGACTGCTTTCAAGACTCACAATGGCCATTATGAGTATCTTGTTATGCCCTTTGGATTAACAAATGCTCCGGCCACCTTTCAGGGTCTCATGAATTCTGTTTTCAGGGAATTCCTTCGTAAGTTTGTGCTTATATTCTTTGATGACATACTTATTTACAGTACGTCTCTGGATTTACATTTGCAGCATTTGAGGAGTGTGCTAAGCGTTATGAAGCAGAACAAGTTGTTTGCTAAGCGCAGTAAATGCTCATTTGCCACGTTAAAAATTGAGTACCTTGGTCATGACATACAAGCATAAGGGATTTCAACAAACCCGAACAAGATTCAAGCTGTTAGTTATTGGCCCATTCCAAAGAATCTGAAACAGTTGTGGGGATTCTTGGGGTTGGTAGGATATTATCAAAGGTTTGTCAAGCATTTTGGTACAATAGCCAGTCCTCTCACTGCATTGACAAAGAAGGATTTTTTTTGTGGAATGAGGAAGCTCAAATGGCTTTTGAAAAACTGAAGGAAACTCTCTGCACCGCTCTTGTAGTAGCTCTCCCTTTATTTGACCAGCCGTTTGTTGTAAAAACAGATGCATTTAGTAAAGGCATTGGTGCGGTTCTGATGCAAAATGAGCATCCGCTTGCTTACATCAGCCGTCATCTCAAAGGGAAACAACTCACTTTATCCATCTATGAAAAGGAGTTGTTGGTTGTGGTGTTTGCGGTTCAAAAGTGGCGTCATTATCTCCTTAATAGCCACTTTATCATTAAGACAGACCAGCGTAGTTTTAAATACTTATTGGAACATAGACTAAATACGCCTATTCAACAGCAGTGGCTCCCGAAGTTACTAGAATTCAGTTATGAGATCCAGTACAGGGAAGGGAAAGCCAACTTGGTGGTTGATGCTCTTTCCCGTGTAGGGAAATCGGAAATTTTGTACATGGCTCTAACCTTTGTTGAGTGTGATATGTCACAAATAATAAAGGACGCTTATGTTCATGATGTGAACTTACAGAGTTTGATTCAAGAACTAGGAACAAGGCCGCAGTTTCATCCTCTGTTCTCGTGGTCTGAAGGTATATTGCGCAGAAGAAGCAAGATTGTTGTCCCTAATGATTCAGCCATCAAGACTCTGATACTTGAATGGTTACATGGTTCAGCATTAGGTGATCACTCTGGGCAAGATGTTACTCAACAGAGAATTAAAGGAATTTTCTATTGGAATGGTATGAACAAAGAAATACAAGCTTATGTATGAAGCTGTGAAGTTTGTCAGAAATGCAAAGCTGATAACTCGGCTTATCCTGGTCTCATTCAACCTTTGCCAATTCCTGAAACCTTAGGGGCAGACATATCCATAGACTTCATAGATGGGCTGCCACTTTGTTTCGGAAAATCAGTGATTTTCGTGATTATTGATCGTTTGAGCAAGGCAGCTCAATTCGTGGCCTTAGCCCACCCTTACATAGCCTTCACAGTTGCTCAAGCATTCTTAGATAATGTTTTCAAGCTCCATGTTTTACCATCTTCTATTGTAAGTGATCAGGATGCCGTGTTCTTAAGTGAATTCTGGAAAGAATTTTTCTCTTTGCAAGGTGTAGCGTTGAACTGTTCTTCTCCATATCACCCGCAAAGTGATGGACAGACCGAGGTGGTCAACCGCTGCTTAGAATCCTATTTACGTTGCATGAGCAGTGAGAAACCGTCTGAATATAGTAAATGGTTATCACTTGCGGAATATTGGTACAACACAAATTTTCACACGTCTACAAGGGTCACTCCTTATGAGGCAGTTTATGGACAGCAGCCTCCAATACATTTGCCTTACTTACCCGGTGAATCCAAGGTGGCAGTTGTGGCTAAAAGCTTAGAGGAACGAGAAAGAATGTTCTTATTGTTGAAGTTTCATCTGTAGCGTTCTCAACACCGAATGCAGCAAATGGCAAACCAACATCGCAGTGATAGAGAGTTAGAGGTGGGAGATTATGTGTTTGTTAAGCTTCAACCTTACCGCCAAAATTCTATGGTGGTTAGGCGTAATCAGAAGCTGTCTCCGAAATATTTTGGACCTTATAAGGTCAATGATTAGGTCGGAAAGGTTGCTTATCATTTGGAGTTAACACCAACGTCTCTTGTTTATCTTGTTTTTCACATTTCGCTGTTGAATTTCAGAGTTGGGCCAACTGTCGTCTCTACTCAATTGCCTAATCATATTTTTGATGTGTTGCTCAAAGAACCTGAACGAATACTAGATCGTAAGATGGTAAGAAGGTAAGGGTGAGCAGTAATGAAAGTGCTTGTTAAGTGGAAAAACAGGTCCGAAGAGGAAGCTTCTTGGGAGTTTTTCTATGATTTACAGAAGCAATTTCCAGACTTTGTCCCTTAAACTTGTGGACAAGTTTCTGTTTATCAGGGAGATTTGATACAGTTTTAAGATGTAATAGATATAAGCCACGTGGAGGGCTAGGATCTCTTAATAGAATTAGTAAAGTTGTTAAAACAGAGATGTAACGATTTGGAAAATTCATTCAAATTTTAATGAAATGTTCATCGTCTTCTTCCTTCTTCTTGTTTGCGATTCTTGAGATTCTTGACGCTAGATTCTGAGTTCCTTCGTCGGGTAGGAGTTCAATTTGGTAAGAGGAGTTGTTATTTTCGGAACATTAGCTTCTGTTCAATCGTTCACTTGAGTTACTGATTTAGATTGTATCAGATGTGTCGTGGCGCAAACGAATTGACTATCATTTTTACCATTTTTTATATGGCAAGTAGAAATAATTTGATTAAAAAATTAATCTATAACCAAAAGTATGCAGTTGCTGTTTGGTTACACAAATATTTTGGTTTTATTACAATCATCATAAGGTTAAATAAATAATTGATGGTTGAAATTGACCGACAGGTCCAAGTGTGTGACACTGCTCTAGCAACTTGTCTTATTCCTCTCAAAAGAAATTTATCCTAATAATTGACCAATTTAATCAAACGCATACTGCTTTTAGTTATTTGTCAATTTACACTTATGCATACAATTGGCTTGCTGTATTTTTACGAGTGGCCACAACATTAAACACAAATTCTTCAACATGGATTGTGAAATTGTGCTATGCAATATTACAGACATTACTTGTCCGGAAAATTGATAAGAAGTACTTTAATCCTGATCAAACATTACAATATTTATATTCTTGTTGGGTAAACAAAATATTTTGGGATATCAAAGAATTCACAATAGTATATTTTGTCTCTGGTTCGAACAAATAATACTTTGTAAACAGAACTCAACCCCAATGTAAATTGGCCCAACACGAGACACAAGACCAATGTAAATTGGCCCAACACAAGCCCACAAACCAGCCCCACATCAAGTCACCATCGTTCATTAAAGAGAAAACAGAGCAAACCTGCAACAAAAGTACAGTCTCTGTTAAAGCACAACTCAAGCATCTGAAGGGAAAAGACAAACAACACACAAATCGCTACTCTCTACTCTCTAATCTAGACTCCAACGAATAGCCAAACGGCTCTTTCGTACTCTGTCTCTTTTTGCTTTCAATTTCTATTTAATGTAGTCACCAACCACCTTAAAGATCAAGCAATGAGAATCTCTCTCTAATAAAACTCTAGCTTCATCTCTCCTATTTTGCTTTCATGATCTCAGAGCCATGGAGGCCAATCTCGAGTTACCCTCTGCTACTATCTCACAATGTGTAACTCTCAAGTTAAATGATAAGAATTTTCTTATGTGGAAGCTTTAGTTTGAGTAGTTCTTGTCAAGTCAGATGATGCTTGGCTTTGTCACCGGAGATACACCTCGACCATCTCCCACCATTACCGTTCACAATGGAGAACAGATGGCTGAAACGGTGAATCCAGAATACACTAAGTGGATTCGCTCAGATCAATTGGTTATAGCGTGGTTTGGATCTACAAAGAAGGCTTCAAACAACAACCAAAGGAAACAAAAACATGTCTGAATATCTATCTGAAATGAAGTCGCCATGTGATCAGCTAGACTCTATAAGATCCCCAATTACAGAGCAAGAAAAGATCTATGGGGTTTTAAATGGATTGGGAAAAGAATATGAATAAATTTGTACGATTATTGAAAACACAATGGACTCATTTCTTGAACCAAATCTCGATGATGCTATCTTCAAACTCATTGGATTTAAAGAAAAACTCCAAGTCTATGAAGGTGCTTCTCAAATAACTCCTCATCAAGGATTTTATTCAAGCCGTGAAGGTGATACCTATAGAGATAACTACAGGGATAACTATAGAGGACGAGGACAAGCTCAAGGAGGGTACAGAGGCAGAGGAAACTATTCCACTCAAGGCAGAGGATTTACTCAATAAATCAGTCAAAATGAGAGACAAGGAACAAACAGACCAATGTGTCAAATATGTGGAAAATATGGTCATATAGCTTATAAATGATGTAAACGTTTTGACCACTTATTCCAACCTGAAGAACAGGTTGAAGCTATGGTTGATGTTCGAATGCCAGAACATGAGTCACACACTAGAAGAGAATGGTTCCTTGACACCGGAGCAACTCATCATGTCACAAACTCTGCTCAGAATCTGCAAACGGCTCAGCCATATGAAGGCACAGACTTTGTTATGGTAGGAAATGGTGACTTTCTTCCTATCACTCATGTAGGTTCAGTTGCACTTCCTTCAACTTCAGGTAGTCTTCCTCTCTTAGATGTTCTTGTGTGTCCTGAAATTGTTAAATCCTTGTTGTCAGTTTCAAAGATTACAGATGATTATCCTTGTTCCTTCACATTTGATTCTGATTGCGTCATGTTAAGGACAAGCAAACCAACAAACTTCTCAGCCAAGGAAACAAGGTTAATGGATTATATCGATTAGAGAATCCATGTTTCATGGCATTCTACTCATCTTGAAAATAAGCTGCTAGTGACTCAATATGGCATCTATGATTGGGACATCCTCACCATCAAGTTCTTCAACATCTTGCTTCTACTAAAATTATTTTTATTAACCAAACTTTGCCTTTTGTGTGTGAATTCTGTCAATTAGGAAAATCAAGCAGACTTTCTTTTGTTAAATCTGATTATCATGCTACTCAAGTTCTTGAACGGATTCACTGTGATGTTTGGGGACCTTCCCCTGTAATTTTTGAACAAGGTTTTCGTTTCTATGTTATTTTTATTGATAACTTCTCACGATATTGCTGGTTTTATCCGCTTCGAATGAAGTCTGAGGTCTTTTCTATTTTCCAAACATTTAAGAACCTTGTTGAAAATCAATTTAACACTAAGATTAGTATTTTTCAAAGTGACGGTGGAGGTGAATTTTTGAACAAACAGCTGCTTACACTTTTTGAAAACTATGGAATTAAACACTATATATCATGTCCATGTACCCCTCAACAAATTGGAATTGCTGAGAGGAAACACCGACATGTGACAAAACTAGGTATGTCAATGCTTTTTCAGGGAGATCATCTGCACTCTCTGTGGGTTGAAGCTTTCTTTACTGCAAACTTTCTTAGTAATGTTCTTCCTACATCGACAAATTCTCAATTTCTCAGCCCCTTTGAAGCTCTTCATGGCACTTCTCCAACATACTCAGCTCTGCAGGTTTTTGGTTGTGCTTGTTATCCTTACTTGCGCCCATACCAACACAAAAAGTTTGATCCCAAGTCCCTCCTCTGCATTTTTGTTGGTTACAATGAGAAGTATAAGGGGTATAGGTGTCTGCATCCACATACTAGACGTGACATCAGCAGACACGTTATTTTTGATGAAACTCAGTTTCTCTTTAAAGACACTTACCGAGAATTTAAAGCTGAAGCCACCACTCCTCTCCTCAAAGCCTTGCAGACACCAAGTCCTATCATTCACATTCATAACAAACCTGCTTCTTCTCCTATTGAGGACTCCTTTGTTCGACCTTCCTTCTCAAATTTTTCTCCCTCTGCTGATACTCATCTCTCCGCTTCCTCAGCTTCTCCGTCTGTCTCACCATCTGCTACTGCTCCATTGACAGAAACTGATCAATCCTCCCCATTATCACCTGATGAGCACTCATCTACTACAACGCTTTCCTCTGAATCCCCAATTCCCTCTTTATCCCATGCATCACCTTCTGCTCCATTACATGAGCCACCTGCTCAAGTCAACACACATCCAATGACTACAGGCTTCAAATATGGCATCATCAAGCTCAATCCGCGTTATGCTTTGCTAACAACTACATATATTCCTACAGCGCCCAAAACTGTCACAATAGCTCTTAAGCATCATGGTTGGACTGCTGCCATGAGTGAAGAAATTGACACCTGCATGGAAACACAAACTTGGACTTATGTTCTCCCACCTTTAGGTGCTAATATTCTTGGCTACAGATGGGTTTTTCACACAAAACTCAAAGTTGTTGGTTCTCTTGATAAGCTTCGTGCTCGTCTTGTTTTTGAAGGGAATGAACAAGAAGAAGGTGTTGACTTTCTTGAAACTTTTAGCCATGTCGTTTCGAACAGGCATAGTCAGAATGATTCTCTACTTTGCAGTTTCTGAACACTGGGACAACAAGCAACTGGACGTCAAAAACGCCTTTCTACATGGCGATCTTCACGAAAAAGTATACATGAATCAACCTTCAGGTTTTGAAATCCTAACTTTCCCCGTCATGTTTGCAAGCTGGACAAAGCTATCTATGGCTTAAAACAAGATCCTTGCGCCTGGTTTGAAAAATTCACCTCTTATCTAACTCTCTTTTGGTTTCTCTTGTAGTCCCTCAGATCCGTCTCTTTTTGTTTATTCCCATTGCAATACGATTATGAATTTACTATTCTATGTTGATGATATGATCCTAACAGGCAATGATTCTCGTCTAATTCACTCTTTGCTTACCTCTCTCAGTGCACAATTCAGGATGAAAGACATGTGCGACTTGGAATACTTTCCCGGCATTCAAGTTACCAAAACTACTACTCGTCTGTTTCTCAATCAAGAGAAATATTCCACGGATTTGCTTCACATCGCAAGAATGCTTGACTGGGCTCCTATGCCTACACATTTGCCATTACAACTATCCAGAACATCTAATCAAGACACGCTATTTGAAGACCATACTTACTTTCGTAGTCTCGATGGCAAGCTTCAGTATCTCACCCTAACTAGACCCGACATTCAATATGTAGTTAATTTTGTCTACCAAAAGATGCACAAACCTTCAGTTTCTGACTTCAATTTGCTCAAGCGGATTCTACGATATCTCAAGGGAACACTTACAATGGGTTTACACTTCGTCTCGGATACAAACTCCATTCTGTGCGATTACATCGATAATGACTGAGCCGGCTGTTCTGATACTCGTCGCTCCACAGGCGGATTATGTACTTTCCTTGGCTCAAACATCATCAGCTGGTCTGCAAAGTGTCAGCCCACCATCTCTCGCTCTTCGACAGAAGCCGAATATAGGGCTCTATCTGATACAGCGGTTAAGCTCTCTTTGATCTCCAATCTTCTCTCTTCAATTGGTCGCCCACTCTCTCGTACTCCCGAATTGTACTGTGTCAGGTGCTTCATCCTCGGACCAAGCACTTCGCCACTCATTTTCACTACGCTCGTGAGCAAGTTGCTCTTGGTTCTCTGATCATCAAGTGCGTACCTGCTGCACTTCAACTGGCTGACATCATCACCAAGTCTCTCCTGCACTACAGCTTCGTTGATCTTCGGTTCAACTCGGTGTGGATGTTCCACCCACCTCGAGTTTGCAGGGGGTGTAAACAGAACTCAGGCCCAATGTCAATTGGCCCAAACACGAGACACAAAACCAATGTAAATTGGCCCAACACAAGCCCACAAACCAGCTCCACATCAAGTCACCATCGTTCATTAAAGAGAAAATAGAGCAAACCTGCAACAAAAGTACAGTCTCCATTAAAGCACAACTCAAGCATGTGAAGGGCAAAGACCAACAACACACAAATCGCTACTCTCTACTCTCTAATTTAGACTCCAACGAATAGCCAAACAGCGCTTTCGTACTCTATCTTTTTTTGCTTTCAATTTCTATTTAATGTAGTCACCAACCAAGATCAAGCAATGAGAATCTCTTTCTAAGAAAACCCTAGCTTTATTTCTCCTATTTTGCTTTCATACTTGAGACACAAAAAACGTTATGTTTTATCTTTTCTATAAGATATATATATATATATATATCAATCAAAAAGGAGTATGAGTTAAACTCCAAATCAATATTTAGACATAGTTCATATTCATATATTCGTTAGCATATATAATATGGTTTAGTTTTAATTTGGTTCCAGACTAACCTGTTTCATCTGTTTTTTGGGTGATTTTCTAGTTTTGTCTAGTTTCCATTGCTAGCCGCATTTTTATTGATTATATTCCTGATGTAAAGGATTGTCTTGTTCTTTTTAAGTACTTTCGAAATCTGATTGAAGTCTAATTTTTTTGTATACTTTATTGAGATGTCAAATGAGAAGTTATATTTTCGACTTTGCCATTTTCAAAAGAAGAATGAGATCTAACAACTCGTTTTTCATTTGTTAGATACACTCATTGGCCACACAAGATTTTGTCTGGACGTCATAGTCACTAGTGCTTTTGTTTTCAGTGATTATATTATCATTTTCTTATAAATTTTTATCACATGCACAAATGTATTTCACACTCTTTTACTATAATATTAGATATGGACTCGTGCGATGTACGAATTTTATAAAGATGTTTAATATATATTCAGATAATATTTAAAATTTTCGTTAATTATTAATGTTTAAAACTCAACTTCATATTATAAAATATATATACTTTATATTTTAGATAATATTTAAAAAATCTCGTTATAATTATTAACATGAAATTAATAACATAATTATTTTAATGCAAGCAGTACTTTGTAAAAACTAAAAAATTATTGATTTTTTATATTAAAAAATCGCTTATTTGCTTGCTTATGTATATATAGTAATTAATATTAACAATTTCTTTTAAAAAAATATCTAATAGATAAATATTAATAATAGAAAAATACAACAAATTATCTTCAACTAGGATATTTTATCAAGATTGTTAAAATATCTGCAATCTTTTTTTCAAATTCGTTTTATAGTTATGTTTCTTAATATCGATAGTTATTTTGGTAATATTTATAATTGTTAGATTTGACAAGTAGAAAAATTATGTTAGTTAGTAGTTTAAAAAAACTGTATTTTATATAATTTATTATAATACTATGATATATAAATCTTCAGAAAAAGTGTATAAATAATATTTTCCGGGAGATTTGTATTGTATGACTTGGAGAAGTGGAGGAGGCGTTCTTGAGTGTACTGTTGAATACTTTGACACGTCAAGTCAAATTTGGATCTCCAATTAGCTTTTGTCTGAAGAAATTTCGTCGATTGTATTTGTGTTATGATTGGTTAGGATACACTTGCGGCAAGATTCATACGAATATCTATTCATTATTCTTCGAATCCTTTGAAAATCACTACGAACATGTGATTATAAAACAAAATAGTTATGCTTTCTTATCAAGTACACCAAGTCAAATTAATTAGATAATGGCAATATTAGTCAAAATTAATATAAAAATAAATTTCGTAAGGTTTTGGCTGAGATTGATCAATGATTATAAATAAATTGTACATAAATTGGAATTTGGTAAGATTGGAAAAAGTTGTATATATGTATATGTATATATCTTTTTCGCCGCAATATAATGGAATACTTTTTTTATAGGAATTGTTTGTTTTAATTCACGACTAACCCACTAAAATAAAAAGTTTTCAAATATTTATTTATACTTTATGAATCTTCTGCAATTTTCTATGCATCTACTTATGTGTAATCCCATTCTGATTCCCCTTTTCCTTTTTATTATACTAATAAACGTAATTCCTGAGATGTGCATGCAAATTTTCTTGTCATGAACTCTACATAAAAAAAAAAAACCAAAATAACATACATATGAACACAAAATATGTTAATTTGATAACAAATCCTTCATTGTGGTTTATAGAAAGTCGTCAATGGATAAAAAAGGCACAAATGAGAAAAGCAATATAGGTAAGGCAAAGCTAAACATCAAATCAACATAAAATAACAAATCTTCAATACTAAACCTTTTCCTTTTACAAAATAAACAAACACAGAAAATATTTGTTATTATTAATAAAAAAACAAAGAAGCTAAGAAAAGTATTCTTTAACTTGGCTTTAGCTTCATGTGTATGCCTATATATATTCCATTAAACCATTTTCTTAAAACCCAAAACCTTCGCAATCTCTCTCCCCTCTCTCTCTTTCTTCCTCAGTATGACATCAAAAACATTCACAAAACTTGCCAATCTCATTCGTGTTTTTCTCTTGCTTTCTCTCGTTTTCTCAGGTAATTTTATTTTCTCATCATAATTAGTTTGTGTTATTTTTCATTTGAATTCACAAAACTCGGATCTATAACTCAAATGTTTTAATTAGAACTAGATGAGATTCAAACTTATCACTTAATATCACGTTTGATAATAGATAAGCTAACAACATCCATAGTAATTTGTTTTAGGCATTTTAATGTAGTAAATTTTAGCATTTTTCTGATTGTTTGATTTAATAAACGCAGAGAGTAATATTATAGTACAAAAAGTAACTTCTCTTGGTATAAACTACGGACAAGTTGGGAACGATTTACCTTCACCAGATAAAGTAATTAACCTCTTGAGATCTCTAAAGATCACCAAAACAAGAATCTACGACACAAATCCTCAAATCCTTACTGCTTTTGCAAATTCTGGAATCGAGATTATTGTCACTATTGAAAATCAAGTTTTACCAATGTTACAAGATCCTCAACAAGCTCTTCAATGGGCTAATTCTCGTATTAAACCTTATATTCCGGCTACTAGAATCACCGGAATCATGGTCGGAAACGAGCTTTTCACGGACGAAGACTCAAGTCTAATAGGGTAAGTCATAATCATTGAATCTGTTTATATTTTCGACATTGATTTCACGTTTTCAAAAGTCACATTTGGTCAATTATGACACATCTCATTTGAAAAAATAAAGAAATATCAAACCTTATTTATGGTTGACCCACTAAGCGCGCGTACATAATACAACTTTTAAATAACAAAAATATCATTGATTGGTCAAAACTACAGTATATTCGCACTTAATTTTATACATATAGCATGAATTAAGGTCAGATTATCAACTTTGATGTCAAATCATTAATTGGATTATCTAAAACACTAAAGTAAAGTAAGACGAATTTAACGAACTTATTAATAAATATTTATTAGAGTTTTTTTAGTAGAAAAACAAAAATTTGCTTAATTTTTTTAATATATAACTTTCTGTGTAATAGTTTTTCTCCAATAATGTCAATATTGATTTTATGCTCTCTTTTTTTTGTTTGGTAATAGATACATGATGCCGGCGATAATCAACATTCACAAAGCCTTAGTCCAATTAGGTTTAGACAGATACATTGAAGTCTCATCTCCAAGCTCTTTAGCCGTCCTTGCCGATTCTTATCCTCCATCAGCCGGAAGTTTTAAACCGGAGGTTTCCTCTGTGATGCAACAACTTCTATCTTTCTTGGAATCCACGAAATCCCCCTTTTGGATCAATGCTTACCCTTACTTTGCCTACAAAGATAACCCTGAAGAAATCCCAATCGATTACGTTTTATTCAACCGTAACGCCGGTATGACCGATCCCAACACAAGACTACATTACGACAACATGATGTATGCTCAAGTAGATGCAGTTGCTTTTGCGGCTGCGAAATTAGGGTACCGTAACATAGAAGTTAGGGTTGCCGAAACAGGGTGGCCTTCAAAAGGAGATGCAGGAGAAGTTGGAGCATCTCCTATGAATGCTGCCACGTATAATCGGAATCTTATGATGAGACAATTCGCTGGAGAAGGAACTCCGGCCAGACGGAGTGAAAGGCTTGATGTATATATATTTGCTTTGTTTAATGAAGATATGAAACCAGGTCCTACTTCAGAGAAAAATTATGGTATATTTCGTCCTGATGGATCATTAGCTTACAATTTGGGATTCTCTACAATGTCCACTACTACTGCGAATTCAGAATCTGTCACTTATTCTTCCTCTGCCACTAAGGTATAATTACGATTCCATGATATTTTGTAATCAAAATCTGGAAGTCGTAATTAACAGTGTGATTAGTAATGAATTCTCTGTTTTTTTTTGTCCTAATTCAGGCAAAGAGGAGCTTGGAGTATTGGACAATTTTGATAGTGGCGATGGTTCCAGTTGTAGCATCGAGATTATTTTAGAGGGAAATTTATCGAGAATATAATAATGTGATTGGTTAGGATATTTATGTAAACAATTTAATTAATTAAGACTTGTGAATGTATATAATTTCAGATTCAATTCAAAAGTTCAATCAAATCGTTGAATTGTTATATTATGAATTTATTATTGTGGTTAACAAGTCAATTGGACACATGGATACCGACATATTAATAAATAAATAAAAACAAAATTTATTTTTCACGAAAACCTTATATCGGCGTCTTGTCCTACAAGCAAAGCTTCTGTGTAATTTTGACCCTTAGGCATAGAATCGATAAAGACAGGCGGTTTTAGAATCAACCATAGATTTGTTTCTCTAAAATTCAAAACATATGACACAGGTTAATTCATTTATATATAATATTATTAGCTATTTTAAACATAATTGCTACTTAATTGTATGCAAATTTAAGCATTGGAGTGTAGGAAAAAAAAAAGCCATGAAAGAAGAGAGTATGCTCACGATGCAAATCCACATGCTTAACTCCAGTTATTTCGAGTTATTGTCCGAGATATACATGTCACAGAAAACCTAATCTCAAAACACCACTCAAAAATTAGAATTGATTTTGCAATTTAAAAAAGGAAAAAAGATAAACAATAGGTAAAAATACAATATTGCCCTTAATTGTATTCAAGGTAAACTCACCCAAAAAGCCCGGCTCACTCAGATCTGAGAGTTGGATATTACTGTCACTCGTTTTTACTTGGGGAAAAAATCCCTAAGTCGTTTTTCGGAAAATCCCTAACTCTTCTCCTCTTTCAAAGAAGATAACTTCCTCGTTTCTCCCTCCAATTTCTTAGATCTTCACAATTTCGCATTAAATCCGCAGAAGGAATCATCAAATCTGATGGCGAAGACGCGTTGGACAAGGAGGAGGAGACATAGAGTCTTGGTGAACGAAAAAGGTCCGGACAAAGATTCGAGTGAAGTAGAAGTGGGCGTAAGGGAAGAAGAAGATAAGGTCGAAGGAGAAGGAGAGAAAGCGGGAGAAGTGGAAGAGAATTCGAAAGAAGTTAAAGTTGAAGGAGAAAAATCTGGAGCAGTGGAAGAGAATTCGAAAGAAGAAAGAAACCCAGAAGAAGAAGTAGATGAAGAAAAAGAGGATGATGATGAGGTAATGTGTTTATGGTATTGGAGTTTGTTCAGATTATAGTTGTTGCTTGTTTAAGAGTAATTGGTGATTAGTTTCATTGATTAGTTGAATTATGGTGATTAATTTCGATTTAGGATGATAGAAAATGGTGATTTGATTTCGTCGTAGATTGATTCATTTGGATTTAGGATGATAGAAAATGGTGATTACTTTCGATGTAGTAGAATTGAGATGATTATGTTCGTATTAGGTTGTTAAGTTTCAATAAATTATGATAGAAAATGGTATTTAGGAATAAGTATGAGTCATAGAACTAGGGAGTTTTTCAGGACTGATTTTGATTTATTTATACGTTTCAGGATGAAGGCCCGACTGCACTCTTACCTCTGGGAATGTACTTCAATCCTATAGAGTACACGAAGAAAATGAAAATTTCAACTCGTTGTTATATTAATAGGACGTTAAATTTTTTTGATGCTCTGAATCTCACACCTGCTGAGAGAAGATGGTTCGAGAATCATCCTCAGTTCCGGCATATATTTCATATGCCGATGGGTAAAAATCACATGTCGCAGGGCATGTGGATGTTGTTGTTACGAACCGCACGCATGGAGACGAAGAATGAGGCGTGGTTCATTGTGAATGGTGTGCCTATTCGGTACGGTCTCAAAGAGCATGCGTTGATCTCCAGACTTGACTGCCGCATGTATGAAACTCCGGATAATGCTGCAACTGCTGGCAGTGACAACTTCTGGAGGAAGAACTTTAAGGGTGTGAAAGTAGTAAGGATCGACGATGTGAGAAGGAGATTGCCGTATATGGGAGCAGGCACTAGTGCAAGAATGAAGATGTTAGTTTTGTACTTCTTATGTAATGTGCTTCACTCTCCAACAAAACAAGGAAAAGATGTTACGCGAATTGATCCATTTCTAATGAGAGTGGTAGATGATCTTGATTATTGTTATAAATTTCCTTGGGGGAGATGGACATTCAAGCACATGCTTCAGAAAATCGAGCATACGATGCAGCATTTCCAAGGCACTGTGTCGGGTAAAGGTTGGCCGATTCCAGGATTTGTTATTCCTTTAGAGGTTAGTTCAAATTTGATAAAAAAAATATTGTGTAAATGTGATGCGTTTTACACCTTTAATGAGTTTGTGTGAGTTTGTTGTGTAGTTGTTGGCCTTTGAGGCAATCCCAGAGTTGGCAAACAAGTGTCGAGAAGAGTGTCCAGGCGCAGACCCAAGGTGTCCTAGGATGTGCATGTCTAAGTTCCAAAAACCCGAGATGAAGAGATATACATTTACAGAGATTAACAAATTCCTAGGAGTAACTAAGATACTTGTACTAGTTATCCCGTTACTATTTGGTTCAATTTTGGTTAGTTATTGATAAAATTCCTCTGCAGGACATTGATAATATGCTCTTTCCCCGTAATGACGAAGAACGCGCTCTGCTGGCTACAATAACAGAACAAGAGGAGGAGGATACTCATGACATTGTTCTCGATAGTTAGAGGCAATGTCATCATGCTGGACTTACCGTTAATTTTGGGGCTATGTACAATGATGATACACAAGCACGATTGGAGGACGTAACAATGGCTCCAACCCAAAACGAAGGGCCATCAAACCCGAGCTACAGTGAGTTGGTTGAGCTTGTGAAGTCGTAGGGAAAGGAGATTGAGAGAATGAAAGAAAGGTTGTCGGCATTGGAACAAGTGAAAGAAGTGTATAATAGGTAGTTTTTCTTTGCTATTGTGTAATTTTTTGTATATAGTTTAATTTGTTGTCCAGTTACAGGCTCGTGAGGATGATGCCGCAGGTGAGGATGTTGCAGGTGAGGATGTTGCAGGTAGATGACGTTGCAGCTGAGGATGATGTTGAAGTTGAGGATAACGTTGAAGTTGAGGATGATGATGCTATAGGCGTACCATCGACCCAAATTGGTATACGTAAACAAGATTTGGTGGTGTACAACCCTAGTCCGGCAGTGACTCGGGCAAAGTCACGAAAGATTTGAAGACTTTGGTTTGGTTTGCATTAGACGTGTTTAAGTACCATGCTATGTGTTTGAAAACTTATTATGGTTTGCGTTAGACGTGTTTAAGTACCGTGCAATGTGTTTGAAAACTTATTATGGTTAACCAGTCTAATATTATTTAGAGTCTTACAACATTTATAATGGGATGTTGTCAAGTTATTATCATAGTCGTTACCGAAGATCAGATCTTGTCCTTTATCATTGGAATTCTCAAGATTAGATCTTGTTTCATGCATTACCAATGTTCCCAACCTGAAACAAGATATGATCTTGAGAATTCCAATGATAAAGAACAAGATCTGATCATTTCACGGGTTTCTTCGTTGGAGTCGGTGTCGTCCGTGTCGTCCTCCTCTGTGCAAGACACCATGAATCTAGTAAACCTGGGCGAGTATGACAAGGTTTACAGATCTGAGAAATTTTGGAGAAACTAATCACTCATGAATATATATCAAATAAATAATCCTAACCTAAATTCCAAACCTAAACAAAAACTACAATGCGAATATAGCGAGAGTCGAAGAAGAGGGTAGAAGTGCGGCAGAAAAAAAGTGAGGAGGAGAGAGAAATCTCTTTTTGTTTGGCGCGTGACATTTGTGTCGCATAGTTAGACGAGTTTAACCAGCACCCCTTACATTATTTAGAGTCTTACAACATTTATAAGTTGATTATTGCTAACAAAAGTTCATTCTTAGCCTTAGCCTTAATATTTTACAAAACATTAGCAATTCTTAAACTACGTATTAGGAAGATAATTTATAATATCTTCTTCCCAAACCTACAAAGAAAGGACCATAAATTTTAACACACTTAGATTATTGGAAACAAACTTACAAAGGACCCAAATACTTTTCGACCTTCTCCACAAGCTTAGCAATCACTGCCTTATGCTCTGCCACCTCAATCTTCAGTATTGCTACATTCGTCTTATACACTGCCACCTCTAACCTTTGCTTAGCCAGATCATCACCCATCGAAAACATCTTCTTCTATAGCTCCTCGATACTATATTTCAGGTCCTCACACTCTCCTTGTATAGCTTGATACCAACTTATCCTTCTGTGAAGACCATCATTCTATGTGTGGGAACAACATATGTTAAACTAAAGTAGTACTAGTTAGACTAGATATAATAAGCGAGTTATCACCTTATATTCACGACATTTGAAATAAACCTTGTTGCAAGCCGGTTCATTAGATCTCTCCACCGTGATTGTTTCACCGCATAGGCACTTATCAGGAATTCCCTCTTCACTATCTTGGACGTATTCAATTTGCCTAAACATTTCTACGTCGGAGTCGGTGTCGTCCTCCTCTGTCCAAGACACCATGAATCTAGTAAACCTAGGCGAGTATGACAAGGTTTACAGATCTGAGAAATTCTGGAGAAACTAATCACTCATGAATATATATCAAATAAGTAATTCAAACCTAAACAAAACTACATTCAAATTCATATGAAAATCAAAATCGCTAAACCCTATCAAACGAATGCTCCTATCAAAGCTCTAGAGGAAATCGAGTACCTTTGCTTTGCTTGTTGAAGGGAATGGAACGAGAGCAGAGCGAAGAAGAGGGAAGAAGTGCGGCAAAGAAAAAGTGAGGAGGAGAGAGAAATCTCTTTTTTTGTTTATATATCAGCGAAATTAGATCTTGAAATGTCTCATATCCTTTTTGTTTGGCGCATAACAAAAAATTCATCATATAGTTATACTTTTATGATTTCACATTAAAATTAGTATTATATATCTTTACAAAATTTATTTTTAGTTTTACAGGTGATTAACGAAAATTACCTAATGATTCTACATCATTAGCCTATTAGAATTTTATAATCATAATTATATGTAACTATGCATACCAAAGTGATTACTATTTTTGAAATTCACACTAAAACTATAAGGAATATGGTGGACTATTATATTTAAGACTAGAAATGTAGTTTTTAATTTCATTCTTAAACAATATATACATTCATCAATAATAATATAAAACATGTGTAGCTTGATTCCAACTTGCAATGTCTACAAATATAATTTTTAATTTCATTCTTAAACAATATATACATTCATCAATATTAGTATAAAACATGTATAGCTTGAACCGATTCATTATCACCAACAAAATAGACTTGATCCCAACTTCTCCTTGTATAGCTTGATCCCAACTTATCCTTCTGTTAAAACCATCATTCTATGTGTGGGAACAACATAGGTTAAATTAAAATAGTAGTACTAGTTAGACTATAAATGTAGTTTTTAATTTCATTCTTAAACAATATATACATTCATCAATAATAATATAAAACATGTTTTACATTAGATAATATACACATACATATTATCTTCTCAAACTAAGTTAATTTTTTGCTAAAAGGCCACAAAAAAGGGAATTAAGTTTGAGAGGTACATAAGGCCCACGTTGTGGGAAAATAAAATAAAGACACAGTTAATCATACACAGTTTGATGAGTTCGACAAGGTTTACAGATACAAAATTTTACAAAAACAAATCAATCACGTGATGTCCTCATCTCCATCAAGATATTTGTATATCGACGAGTTATACCTTTGTCTCGGTCTCCTTTGTTTGATAATCATGGACGTTTTTCGCCGACCGATGGCATCCTTTTCACTTTCCTTCTTCCCTTTTTAATAATCCGGTTCGGAGGTATGATTTGTTTGGTTTTGATACAATCTGGGACATCCCATTGCGACATATCCGGCACCAACAAAATAGACATGTGATACGCAAGTGCCCACAAGTCAGACCAATAATACTTAGAACATACCTCATGGATTTGGATATTACGCGGTCGAGGTTCGATCTGATGGTACTCTACGAATGCAGCTATTGCGTGGAGACACAGGTACTTCTCGATATCGAATGCTCTGCAGCTGCAGCTCTTTGATCCCATCACTACCAACGACACTGAATTCAAAGGTTTTTATTGCCATCACAATCAACCTCTCGGCAGCAGCCCATGAATCATGCATTAGGTTCTCCACATAAGGCACCATTTTGTTTTCGATCGAACCTTTCTTTGTCTCCGTCCGGCGATCACTAAACCACTTCGAAAATGTTTTTAGGATTGTATCAAGCATGGGTATTAGAGAGAATTTTCTTGCATCGTTAAACACACTATTAATAGATTCCACATTGTTTCTTGTGTCGATATTGTATCTTTCTCCCGGAAAAACACACATTGCCTATTTTACCTTCACAGTACTATCCTCCAAATATTTGGCAGCAGACAGGAATCTCCTCTCAAACAAACTAAATTCACGGTTGAAAATCGGAAACTGTGTACTTTCTACTACACTCCATGAAATTCCATCCAACTATAGCTTTTTCGGTATTAGAGGTATGAGCTCTCACATTTTGTGACATATGCCATATGCGGTACCCGTGATGGGCCTCTGGATACACATTACCTATGGTGCCAATGAGTATAGCGTTCTTGTCAGCGACAAAAACCAATTCAGAAGAATCTGGTACTTCAAGGTCTAGAAAAACCATGTCCAACTAGCATTGTTCTCTCCATCAAGTACACTATACGCAGTTTGGAAAATGATGTCGATTAGGATCTTGAGCTATGGCAGGAATGTTGCATCTACAACAATCACTTTCCTCAT
>JAKUCM010005103.1:0-25126 GCA_023374145.1 Lepidium sativum
TGTTTTCTTTTGAATTTCCTTCTCTGTTTGTAATTGCAGATTCGGTTCCAATTACTCCCTCATTCTTTGCTTACTCATATTGGATATGCATCGTCTCTCTTTTCGACGTTTTGATTCTGTAAATTCGTTACATTAGCATTATGATTTCTCATTGTTCTTGCCATTGTCAAGCTTTAGTGTATCATAAATCTGTTTCTTAATGAGGATATATTGATCTTAGGAGCTGCTTGGGTGCTGTGTTCTTAGTCATAAATCTATTTAGAGAAATATATTTCTTGGCTACTAGGATTTGACACTAAGTTGGAACTCAGATTGAATTAGTTTCTGTGGATGAACCTTAACATTACAGTCCAGAAAAGCCCGTATATATCATTCCATTCTTTTGGTCATAATATCGTGATGAGGCCAGGAAGTGTTTTTTTTTGCTTCCTTGCTTAAATCTGACAACAGTGTTCAATTTTTGTATGATGTTTGTGCAGCCTGGCAAAACTCTAAGTGTGAGAAAATGGCAGGCTGCATATGTCCAAGACGGCTCTCTCGATATTGGAAAGACTCTAAGACGAATTCGAAGAGGGGGTATGTTAGTTTGGAAAAGTCTTTGCAAAGACTGATTTTTCTTTTCATTTATTTGGAATCTGTGAAATTCATGTTACTTAAAAAATCAATCTTTAGGGAATCCATCCATCAATTAGAGGTGAAGTATGGGAGTTTCTACTTGGCTGTTATGACCCAATGAGCACATTCGAAGAAAGAGATCAAATACAACAACGCAGAAGGTAAATATATCGCATTTGGCCAATATGAATAATACGTTTGTCAAATCCTACACATTACTTCTCTTCAGATTGCAGTATGCTTCTTGGAAGGAAGAGTGTAAGAAAATGTTTCCTATCATTGGAAGTGGAAGATTTATGACAGCGCCTGTAATTACTGAAAATGGTCAACCCAACTATGATCCTCTAGTACTCCAGGAAATAAGTTTAGGTAGAAGCTTGCCCTGATTTCTTTTTTGGAATTTTGTACATTAAATTATAAATAGGCCATTTAAAGTATTCAGATGTGTCTCTCAGGAACAAACTCAAATGGTTCAGATTTCTTTCAAGAGCTCAGAGCTCGTGGGCCCCTTGATAAGAAAGTTGTTCAATGGCTGCTAACACTCCACCAGATAGGTTACTGACGCGTCATGGCTTCTTGAGTCTCTGGTTAGATTAAACTGAAGATCAGCAAGCTCACTCATTTCTTTAACATGCATTTATTTTCAGGTCTTGACGTGAACCGTACAGACAGGGCCTTGGTCTTTTATGACAAAAAGGAGAATTTGTCAAAGCTCTGGGATATTCTGTCTGTTTACGCCTGGATAGACAACGATGTTGGGTACTGTCAAGGTAAAACCAGATGTATATATCATTGTATCCCTTGTTCGAAATCCAGTTTTACTTGACAAATTCTGATCTATCTGCTGTTGATCTGATAAGGAATGAGTGATCTTTGTTCCCCAATGATTATACTTCTTGAAGACGAAGCTGATGCCTTTTGGTGCTTTGAGCGGCTTATGCATCGCTTGGTACTTATCTAACACTCTCTGCTTTCAGTGTATTATTGATTTTCGGCAAGGACTATTTACATCTGTTTCTCTGAGATCAGGCTGGATTAAACGTGTTTTCTTTCTTTTATCGAATTGAAAAGCGAGGAAATTTCCGTAGCACTGGGAGATCTGTTGGAGTTGAAGCTCAACTTACTCATTTGGCTTCAATTACTCAAATTGTTGACCCCAAACTTCATCAACATCTAGGTACCACTACTATTACAAATTCTATGCATATGTGTACATATATATTGAGCAGCTAGATGAGCTGTGTCTTGGTATGAAGATAAACTGGGGGGAGGTGACTATCTCTTTGCGATTAGGATGCTAATGGTTCAGTTTCGAAGAGAATTTTCGTTTTGCGACTCTTTATACCTTTGGGAGGTAATGATTCTTGTGATCTCACTCTCTCTTGTATATATTGTCTTTTTCTTCCTTGGAATGATTTCAATGTGAACCCTGTGTTCCTATAGATGATGTGGGCCCCTCGAGTACGACCCCAATCTTTTTTTTGTTTATGAAGCACATCAACGCGGGAGTGAGAAAACTGAAGGGTTCAAAGGTAAACCGAAGTCAATACACCAATGTGGAAAGTATGAGAGGCAAAACATGAGGCATGGAGGAAAAACCACAGAATGTCCTTTGCCTATATCGCTATTTCTAGTAGCCAGTGTATTAAAAGACAAGAGTTCTAAGCTAATGACTGAAGCTCGTGGACTCGACGATGTTGTTAAGGTTAAACATACATCTTCTTCTTCTAACTTTTGATTCTATTGAGTCATTCCTCATTCAGTTTCCTCAATGATCCTAGATACTTAACGACATGAGTGGGAACTTGGATGCTAAGAGAACATGTTCTGGAGCCATAAAAATTCACAAGAAATATCTAAGAAAGGTTAGTTTTATATATCTTTCATCTGTCTGGCTTTGTGTCTCTCTCAGATAAAAGTAAGTTTGCCTGAAAGTCTCTCTTCTATTGTTGTCTCTCTTATTGCAGGCTAAGAAATAGCATTAGCGAACATTTCATGATGTTACAGAGTTCAAACCCGCAGAATCATGAAAAGCTTTTGGAATTTTTCTTTTGTTATCTCAAAGTTTTGATACAACATCTGGGAGAAACCGGTGGCCAGATTTTGAGGACCTTCTCCTATCTAACGATTCCAAGGTTGGAAAGCAATCTGGAAGAATCTTGGAGCCTTGAATTACTTCTTAACAGACACGCACACAAAAAGAGTATTCTTTGTAGAGTACATGTTGCAATCCCTTACTATACTAACAAACATGATGTGGTTTCTTTTTTGTATTTACCGAAGAAGGGTAAAAGTATCAAATAAAGAGTGTTATCAAGTTTACAATCCTCATTCCATATTCTACAAAGAGAATAATTTGAAACTCTCAGGTGGTAAAGTATTCCAGGTTATTTCTGTTTAGATTATGATCCAAAACAAGAAGCAGAAGCACTTAATGAATCAGATCAGATCTTCCAGATTGTGCAACATTTATGCAATTATTTTTGGGAAATCAGGATCTTGTAGACCAAATGAGCAGAATGTGTATTAAAGGTCAAGAGAGAAATGATTCTGCATTAAGTTCTATGTGATTATCAATGAAAGTTTTGTCCTGGAACAACCAAAACTGTGAGTAGAAGAGATTATATACGCTTCTCTTTCAAGTTTCTTAATCCTGGAAAGACTAAACAGAAGGCAACTTACATAAATAACTAAGGCAACTACAGAGCAAATAAAAACCTATCCATGGTCACAAGATATGTAGTGATGAGTAGAAGAATGCAGGGAAAGAATCCAATAGCAGACAATCTCTTTCCTGAACTCTTTTTGGGGATAAACTTAGGAAGTGCACATTCTTCTCCATTGAAGAAAACTCTTTTAGGGAATCCATCTCCTCCTATGATATTTAAACTTCCCGTATGCTTCTTTTTGAATGATATGACTGACTGCATTTTCCCTGGAATCTTTGGGTCTTTCAAAGGACGTGTGCCGTTTGTGAGACCGATCAAGTAGTTCATACCAGGAAGTCCTTGGAAGAGAATGGTCTGGTTCTTAGGTGGAACTTTTGTTCCATTAAAGGAGTAAATATTCTCATATCCTGAACCAGCTTTACCTAAATCTAAAGCCCCAAACCAATCCTCCACTGCATTATCTCCCCAATTAAACAACGTTACACGTGCTGACCAACCATTACCGTAATCTGAGTTAAGATGCCAGTTTATGCTGACTCCACAGTTGTCAGGACAAGGAAGCTTTTTTGGAACACGCATGTGTTTCTGCTTTGCCCATACTTTTGTCTTGAGAGTTCGGTTATCAAACGGCACCAAGAGTGCGTCAGGAGGGATGAGAAGCTGCCTGGCATTGTCATTACAAGTGTCGGTATCAATATCATCGCAGCCGCAGGCACAAGTGTTGCAAGGAATGGCTGAATCATTGTAGAAAGCTGAGAAAGAGACACAGCAACGTGCAGCTTTTGGTTTAGGCTTGGTTATGTTGCAGACAACTTGCCAGGTAGCGATAGCGTAACTGGTGGCTTGGAGACCACTCGGATCAGGGAACGGGCTTGCATCCACCCGCATAGGTGCTCCGCATTTATATGTCGGATTCACTATTCCATCGATTTTCCAGTTTTGAGGAGGAAAAAATGCTGATCTGTTCTGATCTGGTGGCACCTTGAACACCTAACCAAACATCAAAACCAGTTTATATCGTCTTCAAACCTATATTCATCACCAATCACTATTAATTTTGGACAAACCTGTAATTGGAAAATGGCTTTGGATTTAGAGGGATCCATGATAGCTGGCAAGAGAGTGCCATTCTTGCAACAGAAAGGCAATTTTCCGATCTCTTTATCGTCTTTACGCTCAGCTGGTAGATCTTTGATAATCGGTTTCTTCTGACAAGTAGCTACCTGAGAGAAATCAAGATCTGCATAGAACTGTCCGGCCTTGCTGCTTAAGCATTCTGATGGTTTCTTCTCGGCTGCGTAGGCTCCACGCATCGTGTGGATGAACTCGCCTCGCATCCACTCCCATGTCAAGTTCCAGTGGTCTAACCGTCCCAATGGATTTTTGTTTTCCATAGTTATTTGTGCCAAGTAGTTGCTTGTGTAGGCTTGAAGAACATCGTAAACTATGTTCAAGTCACCTGGTCGTCTAGCACTGAACTTGGTCTTAACCTTTTCTTTAGCTTTAAACTTTGGGTTCCTCTTACAACAAACTGTCATTGTACCACCTGCTGTAACAACCAGAGCCAACAAATCGAAAAATTATCGTAACTGATTGTTTCTTCCCCAACAAGAAAGTAATAGTTTAGGGTATCGTTACCTTTAGAAGTAGGTGCAGGGCATTGCCATCCATCATTCATGAGCTTAATCGTTTTCGGCAATGGTGTAGCTGTACCTCTTCCACCAAAAAGCGTTCCAGTTATCTCGATATTTGTCGAGATCTTAGGATAGTCTCCAGCTGTATCTATAGAGGTCTTTAAATCTGTATTGGGAGAACCAATGAACGTTGTCCCGTTGCTTGCATCGACAGGAAAGTCACCATCAGAAGACACAGCTCCGGTCGCAGAAACTATGATCTCTCTGTGGTTATACCCTACGAACATTTCCCAACCTTTGACCTCTTCAATACCGGTGTTTACGATTAAGGCCGTTGATTTAAATGACCAGGCTTGAGCTGTAACGTTTCCGGTTCGAGGATATAACTTTTCTCTGTCACCGGAAGTGTAAGACATGTAAACTCCGTTGCAACGGACCAAGCCTGGTGGTGGAGTATCATCCTTCTTTGGAGCATCATAGTCTTGAGCCAATGATAATGTCGGAAACCTAAAATCGAATATAGGTAATAGAAGGAGAAATAAGTTTAAATTGACGCAACGTATCTTCTTCGTGTTTACCATGCTTCCCAAGTTTCTTAGGTCGCAAGAAAGAGAAAACTGAGAAAAAGAAAAGAGATGGTAAAAAAGCTTAAGCGAATTAGGGAGGCAGAGCATAACCTTTTCTCTTCCTCTAATTTTTCCCTATATTTCTGGAGGAACAGAGAAATGATACAAAAAGAACAAAATTTATACGTATGAGTGTCTCGACGAAAGTAAAGTAATTATATAATAAGTTGGCAAACTGCATAATCCTAATTTTGAAAAATATAATTATATTTCGGGTATTCTAGTACATGTTTGATTAGGCTTTAGGAACAAGGATAGGACCCACTTGGAATCAGATTAGATTTTGTATTTCATGTCGGGTTTAATTCAAGTCTTCGGGTCCGAGTAAAATGCCCAAACCTAATCCTTAACTTATTTCACTAGAAAACTTGAAATTACTATCAATTTTTTGTGTCTCGAATTTTTATTTTGTTTAGGATCTTCCATATTACAAATTCAGTTTAGTTTTTAACATTTCCCAAAGACTCGTACTTACGGTATATAAACAACAAATGGTTGTGTAGACGAAAAAAAACCCAACAAATAGTTATGTAAGATGTAATATATTTTCATGTACTGCATGTGGACATAATCCTAAGGATCTCAACTGGTAATTAATACCAAAACAAGAAGGTATACACGAGTAAACACCAGCAAGTTGCAGTGAAGTCCTTAGGGCTTTTGATACTCATATTTTTAACAAACACATTAGACTCGATATCCTACGAATATGTAACTAAGAAACTGAGATCTCTTCCATGCCGCTAATTTCTTCAGTTAGCTGATGTTGTACTTTGGGCTCCAAGTCGATGAACTGGTTCGACTTACTTGCTAGATGTGAGATACTAACTCTTCCTTGACGTTTGATGTAATCCGCAACCGCATTCATCTCTTCCATTGATATGTAAATGTATTTTCCTCTATCATCCATGACCCCCGAGAGCCGCCCTGTTTATATAACATAAGGGGTTCAGATCTTAAAGAATCCTATCAATGTTTCACACTTACACACAGTCTCATTAGTGTCTCATCTGCTTATTCATATTGCTTCGGGTTTACTTTACTCATAGCAAATCACAAACGAGCAGATGAGATGAAAGCTAATTTTATAATTGGACAGAGAAATATACCAATGCTCTCTAAAGAGACGATCCTGTTGATGCATTCCTACAAAAAAACATACAGTAGAATCAGACTTGAGAACAATGACAGTAGGTATTCTTTTATTTTCCGCATACAATATGTAGCTAGATGATACCTGAGTTCGTAGATTAAATTCAGAAGCGAGATCTTCAAGTGGAACACATTTCTGCTTCTGCAATTATATCACGCAGTAAAAGAAGGTTCAGTACATCGAAATGGGATAAACGCCATTTGTATCTATACTTACAGCGTTAGTTTGTTTATATTCACAGAATGACAGACATTGGAAAGTGTTTGGTTAAGGGTTACTTAAGATACCTTTATGTATTCAACAAATTCTGAAACCAAATCTTGATTTTCACCCTGCACCTCCTCTGTTGTACCTTCAGCATCAACTGAGAATTCCCCTTTCCATTTGTCAAACTCTAACGCAGCTGCCTCTTCTTCCCTAGCTTGTCGTGCTTTTTCTTCTTCTTCCTGTACAACAATGTCACAATTAGCCAAGCCCAGCATTTTCAAAGCAGAAAGCCTAAACGGAATTCTGAGGGAATTTAATTGACCCACCAACTTCCGCTCCTCTGCCTCGCGCTCCTCATCCTTCTTCCTCCGCATTTCTTCATACCAATCTTTTTTTGTATTTCTTGACTCGCGTGTAGCTTCTTCAGCCTTCACCCGGCAATAAGAAAATAACTTAATCAGGAATTTTTGTCAAAAAGAGATGTAACATTCTGAGCTCATGGCCAATGCTTTGTCCTTGAGTAACAATATAAAACTATCACAACTATAGATTGCAACTTGTCAACTGATATTTCGATAACATTTCAACCATAATCCTGCCAATCTCTCTGATAGAATATCAAAGTATTAAAGGCGATAGAGATTGTTGGTCACCTGTCTTTGTGCTTCCCGCTCTTGTCGCTTCTTCTCCTTCTTCTTTGATGCTCTGACTTGAGGTCCACCAACTTCATCTTCATCTTCACTTTCACTGATGTTTTCTGTTTTCAGGTATAGCCAAACAAATGATTCCAAGACCAATAGTTCATCTATTTCCAAGACTTTTTTAATCTTAAACTACTTTTACAGCAAGATGAAAAATGGAAACTGAAAACTACTCGACTATTCTTGAATGCTACTTGTTCAAGTTCTCAGAGCTAAAGAAAACTCTTAACTAATAGCTACTCATTTACAAAAGGTTGCCTGCAGTAATATTGTAGCAGAAACTTATACCAATCACAAAAACCAAGTACTTTATTTGAAACTGTAATTACTTCAAACGAAAATCTCAACCCTCAAAACTGGCATAAATTTGTAACCTTATTCATAGCAGCTAATAAACACACAATTTCGAGAGAATTTGACATAAAACAATTCAAAAAAGAAACAGAAGCCGTAAATGCCAACCTTGAACATTGGATGTTGAGGAGGAGTTAGCACCAGTAGCTGCAGGTCTCCGACGCATCCTACGTCCACCAGTAGCACGAGCCACGTTTTCACGCGGCTGAACCTTCAAATTTCATGCGAACAATTTTATCAAGCCCCAAATAAAATCTTAAATGATTTGTCGAACGAACATTTCAATCCAATTTGCAAATGATGAGAAAATGACCTGTGGTGGTTCTGCAACTTGCTCCTGTGCTCGACCATCGATCCGACGTTTCCATAAAAACAAAGGAATCACCGCCACTATGAGAATCATGGAGACTATCAGAGCGAAAATCTCATCCATCTCTCACCTGTGATCCAAAATACCAAAAAAACGAACATTGAGGAAACTGTAGAGAAATCGGAGCAAGTGTAATGAAATCAAAAGAGAACTGATTGTGGACACTCTAACCTAATTGCGATTCCCAAATAGAATTTCTGTTTGTTGTTGTCTTCTCTATTCGTAGTTTAACCTAAGATCGTCTTCTTCGAAGATTGCAGTCTGCAGAGCTCGAAAGAGAAAGACATGCGGTTAATTTGCAATCTTCACGCGACTTCTAGACCCTCTAGATCATACGGAGTCTTCAAGATATTTAGTCAACGTTCCTATTGTAACATCAATTGAACTGCTTCAACTGTTTTTAACGAGATACTATTAAGCCAGTATAGAGACTTTTTCAGTTTTATGTTTTCCAATTATCATGAGATCCATCTTGGGAAGAAAGAAGATATTGAGATAAGAGGCAAAAGTTTAATGGAGGATTCTTAACCATCTCATATTACAGTTGTAACAAAAGGAAATAGAAGGATGATTATTTCTTAGTATCATATCAAAGCTAAGGAAAAAACAGTAATAAAAGATCAAAGAGGAAGGTGAAGAATATGATCCACTAGAAGAATAAAGCAACAGCCTAGGGACCCTGGCACAGAAAAAGCTTAGAAACCATGGATCTTGATGTTCTTCACAAGGCCAGCCTGTTACATGAAAATGTATGTGAAGCAAAGATGAAGCAACAATCTAGGAATGAGGAGACGTTCTTCCTCTGGTCGCCTTGAAGCTAAAATACCTACAGATTCCCACAAAAGCATAAGCAATGCAAGAATAGCTACAGATAGCTGCGTATAAAATATTCAAGTTTCTCAAGCTTTGTTGCATTGTTGAAATGGTAATATGCCAATTTTCTTCTATTCACATGGATGCACAATGGTGTTTTAAAGCATGTACCTATCCCAGTTCAGAATCTTGAACCACAGTTCCGTTGCAGCAAAATTTTTTCTTGAGGTCCTTAAGTATCTTGCTGTAGCTGTACTCTTTCTTCAGCCCCTGGACTGCTGGACACGAATGTGAACGTACTCCTTTGTTCCTGCACCTGAGTCCTCAACATTCGCATCAGCAAACGGATCTGCAGCAAAACCAGAAAAAAGAAAAAAAAACTGATTAGCTACTATCCATTCTCACGTGGGATACAGTGATCCAAAACCTGAAGAATCATAAAGTTGAAAATTTAGCCATAAAAAAAGAATTAGCCATTAACTATGGAGTTGATTGGGCTTAATGACAATTATCTTTTATTAATTAAACACCAAAAAATCTATAAAGCTCTAAATATTCTATAACCCAATATTTTTAAAGAGAGTTTTTCCCAAACATAAAAAGCATTTCTAAAATATAATTTTACTTTTATTAGTTTGATTAACACTCAGTTGAAAATATTTAAAAGAATCTATAATATCTAATTCTGTAACTTATTCACCATTATATCAAAGCTTGTATCTTTCCCCAAATTGTCTTAACATCATCCAACGGACCATGAAATGTGCGTCTATAGGAATAGAAATGGTTAAGAGATGTTAAAACCTAAAGTACAATTTCAGAACTAACCTCTAAAAACATATTTATCCAGATTCCATCTACACTTTCACCAACTCGAAAAATTTGACCTTCAATAATAATAGTAAAGAGTTCAGCAAATGAGCAACACATCATATGTACATGCATGGTTGCATTCATGTAGACGCGAAAACTTGTCACTCTTCCAAAACTAATATCACGACAACAATCGTTTAGCTGTCTCTCTCACACACACAAACATACGCATGCGTTCTTACACGTGATCTCCATGCAAAACATCTCTATTCTCTATAAATACTCACTAACACTTCACTTACTCTTCAATTAAACCAAACCAAACAAAGAAAACAAACACAATGGCAAACAAACTCTTCCTCGTCTGCACATCCCTCGCCCTCTGCTTCCTCCTCACCAACGCTTCCATCTACCGCACCGTCGTCGAGTTCGACGAAGACGACGAGACCAACCCAATAGGCCCATTTGGCCCAAGACAAAAGTGCCGTAAGGAATTCCAACAAGCACAACACTTAAGAGCTTGCCAGCAGTTTATCAGGCAGCAAGCTAGGAGGCAAAGCCGTGGTGGTCCGTCCCTAGACGTCGATGAGTTCGATTTCGAAGACGACATCGACATCGACATCGAGGAGAACAGAAGAGGAAGCCAAGGACAAATGCAAGGTCCACTACTTCAACAGTGCTGCAACGAGCTTCGTCAGGAAGACCAAGTTTGCGTTTGCCCTACTTTGAAACGAGCGGCTAGAGCGTTGAGTCTTCAGGGAGGACAGCAGCAACAACAGGGACACCAAATGCGTCAAATCTTCCAGACAGCTAAGTACTTGCCTAAGGTTTGCAACATCCCTCAAGTTAGTGTCTGCCCCTTCAGAACCCCTTCCTATCCTCCCCAGTACTAAACCACACGAGTGTATGAGTGTGGTTGTTGATAATGTGTTAACACTACATCTCATCGTTTTTGCTTTATAAAAAATGTGAGCTATGTTTGAGGTTAATGTAATTAGCTCACTGCTCCTTAATAAAAGAGAGGTTTGTTTATATTTCTATAATATGCACACATGCGTTGGGATATTAGTTTAATAGTTTCCAAGCAAATACCTCAATCAAATTTGCGGGTTACTTGATCAATCGAACTCGTACAACGACATTTCACCGTTCAACTGAACTACGAGTGTGTCCTACTCCAGTTACTTAGATACTTAGAGTAATTTGTTTTGAGTTTGTATGAGTGATTATTGGTTCTTTCTAGAAAGAGTTTTTTTAATTTTTTTTTAAAGGTAATATAATTTTTTTTCAACTAAATACATTTGAAGAAAGAAAAGTAGCATAGACAAGAAGCCTAAACAATACTTACATAATAAGTCACCAATGTTGATTTCACGGTTTGAGGATGAAGAAAACTCAGTACCAATCGATACTCATGTCCTGTCTTAAGGAGCCGTTCTCTCGCAAACATTAGAAAAAGATTTGAGATTTCACTCTATAAGAATTAGACAAAGACGTGTTCCAAGTGTAAATGACCAAGCACTCATCTTGAGCCACGTCGAAAAGCTGTGCCATTGTGCCTGCAATCCAAATAATATATATGACTGATTATTTATACTTGACAAAATTTTATGATGATTAATATTTCAAACAAGTACGTGAGCAGAGAAGATCATATATATAAATATGTTTGGATTGACTTACGGCTATAGAGAAAGATGCGTAGGAGAGTCCAATGGTTGTTGACTAGTATCTGATCAATCTTCTTTGTATTAAGTGATGAATCATTTATATTCCACCATGTGTAGTGCAAACCTCTGTAAATCAGATCCGAGAGATAACAACTTGATAGACAATCTCCAAAGTCCGTCATTGCATCAATGTTCCCCAGTAAACCATTTAGTCTTGCAGTTTCAAGCTCGTGGTGACATGTGTGGCCAGAAAGCGTGGTATGGCCATATGATCAAGCTCTCTTCCCATATCAGTATTCAAGAGCGTCTGATAACCTTCACGACCACCCTAGAAAACGTAGTTTTCACCGCCCAAGTAATGTGTCGCCTCCATGGCCTTCTTCACCTGAGCAGCAGCGTAAGCATATACTCCAACCTCAGAGCTGGTTGCTCCTCCGTGCATATAACGAGGATGCAAGAAAAGCTGAGCTGTTCCCCACAACGGTCGGATCTTGCTTCCCTGTATTTGAAGATGAAGAAGAACCTTTTTTCTTAGCACATTAAAGTAAGGTACTGGGGAAACAAAATACAGTTTCACATATTAAGAGTTTCCATTATGAAATGCCACACATGAGCCTGTGTCAGAGGATAGATTAACTACAAAAAAGTATCTTTCCTCTTCCAAAATCCTTAGGCTGATAAGAAATGGATATTAACCAAATGAATCAGTTACCTTTTGGAGTTCTTTGGCAAGTTCGATAACTTCATCCAAGTTTTTGTTAGATTCCTGCAGACAATTTAATCATAAAGTAGGTTACAAGCGCTTTCTACAATATGGGCCAACACTAGCAAACGAAAGTAATTAAGTAACACAAAACAAGGAAAGCTTCAAAAAAAATCCAAGGTCTAAGGACCAAGATGATCTTCAACTTAACGCAGTAAAGCGGATTTATAGATATAATCGCACAACAGTGTGATATGATATAAATGATCCATTAGCTCGAGTTACCTCAAGTGTATTGCCATCAGGTGCTATGTCTCTGTCATGGAAACACCACCAATCAACTCCAAGTCCTGTTATGTTCCGAAGAATAAACAAACATCATTAAAATATGTCACCCACTTTCTCAAATCTTATAAAAGCAAAAGTAAAAATCTTTTTAAAATGTCGTACCTTCATTTTCTTCCCAAGAATCTCTTCTTCAGCGTTATACCATCTGTAAGCAAGTGGATTTTTGCTTGAAGGTCCCTGAAAAATTCATGAACAATCAATTCATCTACACATGCAATACATCCCCTAATCTTATCTAGTTGAATTAACAGCTCATTAAAAGTAGAGAAATTTTCACAAATTTTGAGTATCATTACTGACCTCATACTTGATCTTGGGGATATCAGGGAAGAACTCTCCTTGCCAATCATCAGATTCACTACACTTTCCTCCCAAATCCGCAGGACAAGTTGGTGGATCAGCAGACTTCACACAAATCAAGATCAAATGAACTTTTAATTTCAGATATATCGTAATTATCGGAAGATGAAAATAATGAAAGAGCTATTGAATAAAGAATCGAGCTTTAAGGAGTATTACCACTAGCAATGAAGCTGCGTTGAAGCAGAGGAGGAGGATAAATAAATCTACTTTCTTCATAGTTTCCACAAATCCAAAACCCAGTTCTTACAAATAAATCGAAAACACGATCGTGGAAGAAACTCAAGTCTATGTTAAAAAAAACTCGGTTTTGGAATTTGGATGTAAACACTCATCTCCGCGTGAGTAATCTCTACCAATTTTAGATTATTGCCATCAACAAGAAGATTAAGCATCCAATTTCAGATTATTGCCAATTTCAGATTATTACCCAATTTGCATCCGGAGCTCTTCATATCCTCCACAATTTTCCTCATGTCATCAAACGAACGAGACCGGCCAAGCAGGATGAGAATCTCTTCGTACAGAGCAGGTTCAGGAAAGAATTAGGCTGTTTGGAGGCCAAATCAAAGAGACGAAGTACTGCGGTTTCTTAATCTCAGAAACATTTCTTATTTAAGAAACGTTTGTTTGTCATTTAATTTTTATTTTTTTTAATTACAAATAAAAGTGAGAAACTTCTAAAAGACCACCGATAATGGTGGTCTTAGATCACCTTCACTGGAGGGATCTTAAATGCGATTCTTATCATTAAAAAATTATATATTAGAAAGTAGGGGAGAGAAGGAAGAAGGGTTCTTAATAGAGTATTTTAAGACCACCTCCAATGGGGTTTCTTAAGATGAGTTCTTAACCATTTAAATTAATTAAAAATTAAAGAATTATGAGAGAGAAAAAGATGGGGTTCTTATTTAAGGATTTTAAGAACCCTTCAACAAATTATAAGAAACCCATTTGCATTGTTGTTAGTTTCTAATTGGTCTAATTTTTAATTAAAAATTAAAAATGTAATTGTATAATACTTTTTAATTAAATAACATTATTAAAATGATTAGATACTCATTTTGGATATCTTAACTAATGGAGGTGCTCTAAGAACCCTTGGTTTCTATAATAAGAAACCCATTTGCCAAGTGTTGATTTTTGATTCAACTATTTATTTGAAAAAATTAAAATTTAAATGAAAAATAAATTGTAATAAAAATAGTACTAATTTATTAGAGCAACTATATGATAAGACTCATAATGGAGTTCTTACCATTTGTTTATTGATTTTTTTTTTCTGAAATAGTTAAACATTGTTGATTAATGTGGAAGTGTAATGGTGAGACTCCTAAGAGAGGTTCTTAAAATAAAAAAAATTAATAAACAATAAATTAATGAAATTAAAAATGATTATTTATTGAATTAATGAAATTGAAAAATCAAACAGCTACCACTGCTTTGAAACAAAAACAGCACGAATGGAGTTAAATTTCACAAACTTCGAAAATCAATACACACACATACATATAGAAAGAAGCAATGTTAAACATAAGGAGACATTTGTGCATCGGCTAATGTGAATAAGATCAAACCAAGAACAAGCAATAACGCTGAAATGTATTCATGGACAGGGTAATTTTGTAAAACAACTGAGGAAGAAGGAGAAGGAGAAGGAGTGACTTCGAGAGTGAAATTGAAAAGCAACTGATAAAGCAGATTGTTGAGAAAACAAAACAAGGGTCACCTGTTGTGCTGAATGCTCAGAAGATGCTATTTCTTATGGAAGAAACAGAACATAATCTATAACATCAGATAAAATTATGCAAGGATGGAATTTTCAAAGTTTGTGCGTATGTATATGCAGAAACAGATGGAACATTTCATATTAATTGACACAAGCAAAGCTGAAACGAAGCTCTTTTTGTTTGTTTAAAAATCAATGTTTACCTTAGGCAACAATCTCAAGCTACAAATTATTTTCAAAATAGCAAAATTAGATTGTTTCTGCATAAATTGTTCATCTGGTGAAGCAATGTAGAATAGCTACTCCTAATCAAAAGATAAACATGAAAAGATCTTAAGTGTTGAAAAGATCAAAGTTTGAAACTTCCACCAATTGGTCCATCTTCCATCTTTATCTCATCTTTGTCCATGACTCCAACTTGGTCTTCATTGCCAAATTGGTCACCAACACCAAACTGAGTATTGTCACCACTGAACTGCGGGATGTTACCAACCCGGTTTGATATAGAGAGCTGAGCATTGAGTTGCTTGCTAGTGGTCTGCTTCAATATGTTCCCGAATTTACTTAGAAAAGCCATCTCCGTTAGAAATCTAAGATGGAAAATTGCAATCAATTAGCAACCAGAAACTCAATATAAAATAATGATCATATCATTTTCATATTCTACCAAAAAAAAAGACAATCAAAACTCTTAAATTCGCAATCTTCGTTTACTCCTCAGGACCCAAACAGTGGAGGAAAAAAGGAAACACAAAGCAGCTATATATCAAATGATAAACATCGAAACTAAAATCCATGAAAATGATAAGCGAACAAATGAAATTTTTGACCGAGATCACTAGAAATCAGAAGATGAAGAACCTTTAAAACAGCTCAAGAGATTCGAAGCTGACAAAATCGAGGATTAATGAGAAAGCACCTGAGAGCGAAGAGTTTGTACCTCAATACTAGGCGATTATAAACATATTCCTGCAGATTCAAAAGGTGATGCAAGACAAAACAATTCAAGTCAGTAATTATATATTACTCCTAATTTAATAACAACTGTAGAGCCAAATTACCTTCTGCAAAGTCTGTTCTTTTGCAAGATCACAAGTTTTTGACTTGAAAGTTTTTGGAGAGACTTGTAGTTCGTCATGCATTTGTTTCTCAGAAACAAAACATCAATCAAACACTTGGCATGCAAAAATGATTTTGAATACAAAAATCAGGAGCAGAGTATGTCGAATTATCTCAAAATTACGTTACCAGAAATTTTTTGGGAATTAAATTGGAACTGAATGAAGAACGAGAGAGAATTGAAGACGAACCTCGCAAACTCCGTTAGCAAGATAACCAAAGAAGAACCCAGAAGTACAAATGAGAAACTGTTGCCAAGTTGGTCGATCAGACAAAGAGATTCCAAACAGAGATCTTGATTGTTCTTCGTTCTTCATTTTCTCTTTCAATTTCGTTTAGAGAGAAAATAACAAAATTAGGACAAGCCACGTTGCTAAGAACTCGTTTCTTAAATTGCTTATTTAAGGCCATCATTATTAAGGGTTTCTTAAAGGTTTATTAATTTATTTTATTATTAAAAATTTAAGAAACTCTTAAGAAATCCTATGAAAGTTTTTTATTTAAGAAACTCTTTAATGGGTTTCTTAACTTATTTTATTATTTTATTATTAAAATATGTTTTTAACTCACTTTTTCTCATATATAATCATTTAATAATATTTAAGAAACTCTAATAAGAACTCTCCAATAATATTGCTCTAAGAAACAATTATTTATTTTCTCAACAAATTTATTACTATTATATTCATTTTTTTTAAGAACCGTTTTTAAAAACGCATGAAACAACCCGTTACAGCTGCTCTTGGTTTAGAACTCCATAGATGGAGTTGCTCTTAGACCATCTGCATTAATGAACCCCCTAGGGGTTCTTAGGAAAAAAAAAAAAAGTTTTGAAAAAACGTGGAGCCAATCAAGGTCCGCCACATAGCTCTTATATCCGTGTTTTTTCAATTTTATTTTTCCCTAAGAACCTCATTTCTTAAGGACTCTTTATGTGGATGCTCTTATATTTTTGTTACATGTATCAGTTTTTATCTTATTTATTTTCTGATTTAATTAATACTTGACTTATATCCACTATTTGAATTAGAAGAAGAATATAATTAATTAAAATCTCAGATTTTCAAAATTTGGGTTATGTGAAGTGTTGAATCGGTTCAAGAAATAGATAATCATCGGTAATTAATCATGGTATTGATTTCTATAGATCGTGATCTACAATTTTTTTTAACAAAAAACTGTATACCAAAGTTGAAGGTATATATGATTTTCGTAGAACTGATCATAATATAGCAGTTAGCTATTGTCTATTCGTTTTCATTGGTTTTTGGAGGTTATAAAAGGAAAAGTTAAATCCTCGACTAGACACAAGTCACACAACTATAAGATACGATTAAGAGTAGTGTATATATGACAAACCTAATCGATATAGAAAGCCATAAACTTATAGAAAGCCAGAAACTTAACGTGGTCCAACATTAGTGTCTCTTTCAAGTGCATCAATCAGATCATATACCAATGAGAATATGGATAGACTTAAGACTGTCTATGAAGCAACACAATATGGATAGACTTATGTATTAATGACAAGACAAGTGTCAAGCACATTTACAGAAATTGCATTCTCAATAGAGAAATCCAAATGATAATTCCTCTAGGGCAAAAATCCAACAAACCCCAATGGCCAATTAAAGAGATGAGAGAACACAATAGCTCGAGAAATTCTCAGGAAAAAAAGAAACCAAATGATGCATCTTCAACTGCAACAAGCAAACAAATTTACTTAAGGACAATGCAATTCTAAATCCAACAAATCCCAAATCAATGGCCAATCAAAGAAAACTTAGGGTTATATAACAAATGTCTTACTTCGTTACCAGTGATTTGACGCTGACAAGTCTGCATTTCCTCAGACATTTTCCCAATTTCTTCCTCTAATTCACGAACCCTAGCTTCTGCCTCTCTAGCTCTCTCATCAGATTCATTCCCAAATTCCATTAACGCTTCACGATCTTGATGATACATCAAGCACTCTTTCTCCCATTTCACGATCTTGATGATACATCAAGCACTCTTTCTCCCATTTCTTACACTGACTCAAGAAATTGCCACACTCACTAGCCAATTTCTGATTCTCATCAACAAATTTCTTCAACGTTTGAGCATTCATACTCGTCGCGGACTAAAAATTGAGCAAAAACAAAAGTCAGATTCAATCAATCACATCTTCTACGAAACCTCTCAGATTCCAGAAAAAAATCATAACCAGAACGAGTGGCTAACCTTAATAAGATCGATTACATGGTCCTTCTTTAATCTGATAACTAAAGCAAGGTACTGCTCGCGAAGATGGCGGTAAGATTCTTCAGCCGTAAAAGGCTTCTTATAAAGAGCTTCCATGGAGATTGGAAGACCTAAGGAGTGATCAACTGTGACTTTGATGTACTCCTCGACTTCTTGTGAGAGATTCAGTCCTTTTCTCGTTCATACTTCTCGGCAAGCGAGCTCTGAATCATCACTTCTCTCAATCCTCATTGTTACTCTCCAACACCAGAAACGAAATCAAGAAGAAAGCAACCATTCGAGAACAAACCAAATCGAATGGAGATGAATCTACAGTTTCCTCTTCTCTCTCCCTTTTCTTCCATAAGAATTGTTTCTTAAGTCTCTCTAATAAGAATCGGTTCTAAACATAATTAACCTCTTTTGATTTTTTAAATATTATTAATTTTAAGAACCCCTTTAAAAACTCCTCTAAAAACTCCTAATGGAAGTGCTCTTAGACATAAAATAGGGGATTTTTTTAGAGGTTATTAAAGGAATATTCGTTAGTGTCAGACATCTCAGTGTTCAAGTACAACATAGAATAGAGGATTTTTTAGGGATGAGATAAGTTTGGGATACAATTACTCGGTTCGGTTTATGTTTTTTGCAAAATATTGTTCGGTCCCAATATTTTAGTAATTTTGATTTTCAATTTTGTTTTTTAACTGATAATAGAAAGTAACCAAATAGAAAACAAAATTAATATGTACTAATTATATTAATTATTTTTAGATTTTGGTTACTTGATTACTATAAGTTATTATTATACTAAATATTGTAAACAATTTTGGGGTTTTGGTATATATATGTTCTTTTGGTTAAATTATTATATCTATAAAATAGTGAATTTATAAATTAACTAAAAAATTTCATATTGCCAATGTTATAAATTTTAAAAGTTTAACTGTATATATCTTACTTAATGCGAAAATTATAGGGCCTTGAAGACATATACACTTCGAATAATCATTCCAAATATCATAATTTCATGTATCCGTCCTATACATGTTGGAATCCGATATTATTCTGTTATGTCATAATTTCTGTGTTTGACAGTTTGGCTTCTGAATTATCTTTAAAAGGTATTGCTTTTCCTAGGCATCGAGATCTTTTCGTTTTGTAAGAGTACAATTATCAATGGTTTCTAAAAAAAACGAGTTTCTTAACAATATTTTAATCAAAAATTTATGTACAAATAAATTTTGATATTAATAATAAAGTTGACCCAATCAATGAATGACACATCATTGGAGAGTTTCTTAATTTTGTTTGGAAAGTTTCTGATTTAAGAAACCTCTCTCTTCTCATTTTAATATTTTTTATTTTTTTTATTGATGAGAAACTCTTAAAAACCTCTTAATAATAGTGGTCTAAATATGATAACTATATAAATATTGACTAAACTTTGGTCTGGTGCAGTTTGTTTGGTTTCGGTTTTGGATGAATACTTGAAATAAAAATTAAACTAGATCCAAAATAGTTCTAGTTTTCAACCAATCCGATTCCAAATAATTATTTATAACCAAAATAACCAAAATTATTAATATAATAGTAACCAAGTAACAAAAAAACCTAACAGTAGTTAGTATTTAATGTAATTTATTAATTAGTACAAATTAGTTTCGTTTCACGTTTTATTCTCGCTTATATACCAAATCAGAATACTAGAATCAAACAATTTTTTCGCTTCGTTTCGGTTTAGTTTTTGGGTTTTCGGCTTGGTTTTTCACAACTTTCACAATTGAATGTTTCTCCCCAAATTGTCTTAGCATGCATCATTCAATGGACGGTGGCATGCGTCTATGGAATGTGAATGATTAAGATGCTAAAACCTTATGTATTTCAGAATTAACCTCCAAAAACGTATATGCACAAAACTCCATCTACCCTATCACCACCTCTTTCAATATATATTGACCCTCGTCCCATTGAAAAACAAAAAAAAAAAGAAAAAGATATTCAAAAATGAGGGTAATCAGAATATGAGCAACACATCACATAAACATGGATGGTTGCATATGTAGACGCGGAAACTTGTCACTCTTCCAAAACTAATCGCGACAACAATTTTTTAGCTGTCTCTCTCAGACCTAAAAACATATGCATGCGTTCTTACACGTGATCTACATGCAAAACTCCTCTCTTCTCTATAAATACCCATCAATACTTCACTTCCTCTTCACTCAAACGAAAAACCAAGAAAACAAACACAATGGCAAACAAACTCTTCCTCGTCTGCACATCCCTCGCCCTCTGCTTCCTCCTCACCAACGCTTCCATCTACCGCACCGTCGTCGAGTTCGATGAAGACGACGAGACCAACCCAATAGGCCCATTTGGCCCAAGACAAAAGTGCCGTAAGGAATTCCAACAAGCACAACACCTAAGAGCTTGCCAGCAATTTATCAGGCAGCAAGCTAGGAGGCAAAGCCGTGGTTGGCCGTCCCTCGACGATGATGAGCTCGATTTCGAAGACGACATCGAGGAGAACAGAAGAGGAGGTCAAGGCCAAGGACAGAGCCAAAGTCCACTACTCCAACAGTGCTGCAATGAGCTTCGCCAGGAAGACCAAGTTTGCGTTTGCCCTACCTTGAAACGAGCGGCCAGAGCAGTGAGTCTTCAGGGAGGACAGCAACAACAAGGACAGCAACAACACCAAGTGCGCCAAATCTTTCAGACTGCTAAGTACTTGCCTAACGTTTGCAACATCCCTCAAGTTGGTGTCTGCCCCTTCAGGACCCCTTCCTCTCCTTACTAAACTCACGTAGATAGCACAACGATCGAATGTGGGTGTTAACATTACATAATCATCGTGTGTGTTTTATCATAAATGTAAGCTCTGTTTGAGGCTAATGTAATCAGCTACTACGTAATAAAAGAGAGTTTGTTTTTAATGTATGTCACTCCTACTACTCTCAAAGATGATGACAAATACATTTAAAACAAAATCAAAACAAAAATCTTAGTCCTATGAACGGGAAAGATCATAGATTATTTAGAGATTTGTAGTGTTAAGTTATTGAAATTGATCCATTAGGACACAGTCTAGTTTCGATTTCTGAAGTTATCTAATTGCAAACTATCGAACTCGTTCTGCAATTGCACGAGGAATAAGACCTAACTCAGATCCTAGCAAGACTGTGTTGTGGACGAGGGAAGCTGAGGCAGACTAAACTCAGATCCTAGTTCTATTCTCTTCAAAGCTGAGGCAAACACTAAACAAAGGGCTCATCAATTTCTCAGTACGATGACATAAGCTGTGTTCTTCTAATGGTCGCGGCGACAGCGACCTAGAGGTAAAGAATAGTCACCGGTAAAAAGAAAAGCAAAAACAATTAAAAGAGTCGCTCAAAATGATCGTTGATGGTATTAATAGTGTACTTAATAATCGTAGCGACCGTAAGTATAAATGAACGTAAGCTCCGGTCGCTGCGACTCCGAATGATCACCTTCTTCACTATATTACACTTGTTTTGCCGCTGTCGGCAGCGTTTATTATAAGAACAGAGCTTTTGTTAAGTCTTCTTTCTATTATTTGTCACCAACAAAAGAACTAAACTTTAGATACTTCAAGTAAACACTAATTTATTAATTAATCTATTGCTTGTGAATATAAGATCTCAGAATATAGTGATTTTTTCAACACACAAGTCCTACTGATCAAAGACAAAAGTAAAAGATAACAGACCTTAAAGGCTAACACAAGCTTATATACACATTTAGCATCAACATCTTGGTATAGACATAAGTTTATTTTTTGCTTCGGAGGAGAAAAACTCATCCAAGGCTCAAGCGATAATCCAATGGCCTGCCGTTAACATGACGGTGTGCGGTTCCGATCTCACAAGCATTCACTCTTGCCGCAAATCTGAGTGAGCACAAAGACTCACCCGTCGAGGAAGGTTCCGGTGTGATGTTCACAAACATTAGCGTCTTCGAGTCGCCACCTAAACAGGGCTGATCATAGAATTCCACAAAGTTTCATCACAATACAGAAGCTTTTAGGCTCTGTTCAAATGCTTGATATAAAATGTTTACCTGAAGAAGATAAGTGAGCTTCGAGTTTCTGAAGGGAACGTGATCTTCTTTCTTCGCTAAGGCAAATATGACATCGCCTAGAGACGACAAGCTTTTGTTGATTGCCTTTTAAGTAAACAGAAAAGAATCACTAAGCCTAAGAATATGTAATTCTTTTAGTTGTCTCTAGAGTATGTGTTTATATATATCTGAAAACTTTACTTGAGTTTCTTTCAGTCTATCACCAGTTGATCCACTCTTTGATAAACGCTCACTACCCGCAAGATCAATCAGGTTCAAGACACCTTGTACTTGTTGCTCTGTGCTCTGTAAGAAAAAGAAAAGAAACAAAACAGTGTTGTTATTTTAGCGGACACAAACACCAGACTATCACATCTTGTTGTTGCAGTTCGAAATCCGACTAGTACCTCATTGTATCCAGAGATCCTTAATGTGAAAACGAAATGGCTTCTTGATGATTGCTCGTTCATAGCGGTCTTCCCTACTGACCTGAACAAAATTGAATGACACTTTGATTTATTCACAGCTTTCGGAGTTCCTAAAGAGGAATTATTGCCAATCTTCACTAGATACTTGCCTGTTCCGAGCTGCGTGGTCTAAGAGGAATGAAACCTGTTTCGAGCTTCGAACATCTACAACAGTAAGTTCCACAACATGTGTGTTCCCACTAGCATCATGTTTAATTGCATATTTCTGAGGAGAAACGCCATTGTCTGCTTTCACAGCTTCCTTGTTTGTTGACAAGAGATCCCGTATCGTTTCGTTGTATATTTCCAACATAGACACCTAAAGTGTGTATATAAATATAGACCCTTTAGTAATACTACGAATGTTAAATCATCTATTTATAAGTCTCTCTGAGGTTGGTTACCTGCAACTCATACTTCCAACCCTGTGATCGAAGAGATTGCCTCGTTTCAAAAATTTGCTCCAAACATCGTGGGATCAGTCCTTTTTCCTCTGGAATTCCTGGCCTACCCATCATTGTATAAGTTTTTCCAGATCCAGTTTGTCCATATGCGAAAATGCAAACCTGAAAAATGTGTAATAGCACATTTAGTCCAAGAAGACGCAATGAAACATAACATTATTCAAGATTAACTTGCTCTTATCGACCGGTTAGACAGTATTACCCAAGCATACGGTCTAAATTCGAGGAATCAGTTAATGGAATAAATAAGCAAAAAGGGAGTTAACCTAAGCTGTAGCAGATAAGTACCTTGTAACCATCAAGAGCACTCTGAACAAGTTGAGAAATCTCTACAAAAACATCTTCTTGTGATGCAGTAGGTACAAAAACCTTATCAAATGTGAAACAGTGCTTTTGCCCTGGCCAGATCAAACAACAAGTGAGTCTCCTTCTTTTTTCACGAGAACAATTTTTTTTTCTGAAGATTTGTTCATACCATTTTGCATCAAGTCAATACCCCGACCAAGTGCTTCTAGAGATGTAGGGTAGGATATGGTTTTGGCCTCCTCACTAGAATTCTCTCCCGATAATAGAGGTCTAACCCTACAAAATACACGGATGTTTCCCTTCAATTCCTACAACATTTAAATGTTACAGAATCAGCCAAGTTTCCTCAACATTTCACAAGAAAATGTACACCATATGGAAAATGTTTAACCTGTATGGTATTGTGCAACTTCTTCCGTAGTTTTTCTCCTTCAATGAGTTTTAGTTCTGCTTCTTCTAAGCGACTTTTCAGCTCATTAATGCTTTCCTTTTGCTCCTCGAACTCATTCATTTTCTCAAAGGTAGACAAATCAGCCACCTAACCATAATGAACAAATTTAAAACACGAACTTAAGAGATTTTTATATACATATTCATTATCACATGTAAAAGTCAATAACATGATGAGACCTGCAGTTTTCTCTCAGAAGCTAATAATTGATCCTGCAACTCTTGTATCTCCTTTTTTTGAGAAGAGGATTTACTCTGGAAAAAAGATTACACTATATAAAATAAAACAACATTCGCCAGATAGATTTGTAAGATGAAGAAATTGAAACGTGCATTCCTGAATGAAAACAAACCTCAAGCTCATATATGGTGTCTTTAAAGTCATTTTGCTTGGTTGCTTCATCTTGCAAATTTTTAATTTCCGTTATATGGCGGTCACGGTCATCTTTGACCTGTTGAATCTCCACCTTGAGACTTACAATTTCGTTCACCAATTCATCTTTTTGCTTCATGATCTCATCTTGAGACACCTACATAAACAAAACACAGGTCATACCTGAACTAAATAAAAGTCTACTCTCATTGATCGAATAAATGCAGAATCAAATCACCTTAGAAGCAGCAAGCTGATCCTGCAGTGCTTTAAACTGACCCTTTAAGTTGCCAATACTTTCTACAATGCCAGTCCGTTCTTTCTCTCCTCTCTTTATAGTTTCATGAGCTTCATCGAGATCACCTTGGATCTTGCTATTGTACAACTGCAAGCTTGAGTTATACTCTTGCAAAAGTTTGTACATGTCATTGACAGCTTGAATCTGAAATAAACAAAACCCCGAAAAAATTCAATGTTTAGTCAAAACAAATCATTTCCCTTTCGGATATTTCTGACTTTCTCACCCTTTGGTTAGCTGTTTGAAGATCTCCTTGAGTTTTTGCTAGCTCCTCTGTGAGGGCAGCTTGCAAACTTTCAACAGCAACTCTTGCTTCTCTCTCTCTTCCAAGAGATTCATTTGCAGCCTTACGCAAAAACATATCCAGTTCAGAAATCGCAGAAAATAAACCAGACGCAAATTAACCTTAACACAAACTGACAGTACCTGTTTCTCTGTTTGTTCTTTGGCAAGTTGCATCTGAACAGATGCAAAGTTCTTCCTCAGTTCCTCGATTACCAAATTCAGCTCCTCTTCCTTTACTTTCAAATGAAGTTCTGCAACCAAACGCATATAATATATATTGATCAAATTTCCAAACT
>JAKUCM010005104.1:0-12544 GCA_023374145.1 Lepidium sativum
GAGAGAGAGAGACAAAGAATTGACCGTTCGACTATTTCTTAAAATTTAAGACAAAGATGAGAAGAAGCAGAACATATATATGTTATGTAATATATAACCATATTGAATTGCAAATACAAAGATGATATAATCTTTGTTGATTAGACTAAATAAATATGGATGGGGCTCAAAAAAATGAAAGAAGATACCAAAGAAATAAAATAAGTATCTATATGTAATGAATTCCAAGGTGTCGGCATAAGAAAAAGTGGAAAGACATCATAATGAGATCCTAATCAAAAGGGGATATGGCGGAATCGGTAGACGCTACGGACTTAATTGGATTGAGCCTTGGTATGGAAACCTACTAAGTGATAACTTTCAAATTCAGAGAAACCCTGGAATTAACAATGGGCAATCCTGAGCCAAATCCTGGTTTACGCGAACAAACCGGAGTTTAGAAAACGAGAAAAAAGGGATAGGTGCAGAGACTCAATGGAAGCTGTTCTAACAAATGGAGTTCACTACCTTGTGTTGATATTGTGTTGATAAAGGAATCCTTCGATCGAAACTTCAAATCAAAAAGGATGAAGGAGAAAAACCTATATTTAGACAATATAGGTAACACAAAAGATCTCAAAAATGACGACCTGAATCTCGATTTCTATTTATTTTATAAACAAAATAGGAATGTTGTGAATCAATTCGAAGTTTAAGAAAAAATCAACTATTCAGTGATCAAATGATTCACTTCATAGTCTGATAGATCCTTGGTGGAACTTATTAATCGGACGAGAATAAAGATAGAGTCCATTCTACATGTCAATACTGACAACAATGAAATTTATAGTAAGATGAAAATCCGTTGACTTTTAAAATCGTGAGGGTTCAAGTCCCTCTATCCCCAACTCTACTCCCCAAAAGAGAGAGTGCGTTTGACACCTACCTTTTTTTTTTTTAGTTATTCAAGAATTCATTATTTTTTTTATTCATCCTACGCTTTTACAAACTACAATTTAGTTTCTGATTAGATACAAGTCTTGTAGGATATATCATACACGTACAAATGAGAAAGAAATATCGATTTGAATTATTTATAATCTATATAATTTTTCATTTTCAAACTTAGAAAGTCTTCTTTTATTTAGAAGATCCAAGAAATTCCCGGTCCAAAACTTTTTAATTTACTATTTTTGAGTTTCTTTTAGTTGACATAGACCTAAGTCATCTAGTAAAATGAGAATGATACTTCGGTAATGGTCGGCATAGCTCACTTGGTAGAGCAGAGGACTGAAAATCCTTGTGTCACCATTAGTGCAATTCAGTAATGGTTGGCATAGCTCACGCCAGAGGACTGAAAATCCTTGTGTCACCATTAGTGTAGTGCAATGAGGATGGTACTTCGGTAATGGTTGGCATAGCTCACTTTGTCAGTAATGGTTGGCATAGCTCACGCAGAGGACTGAAAATCCTTGTGCCACCATTAGTGCAATGAGGATGGTACTTCAGTAATGGTTGGCATAGCTCAGTTGGTAGAGCAGAGGACTTTAAATCCTTATGTCACCATTAGTACAATGAGAATGATATATCGGTAATGGCCGGGATAGCTCAGTTGGTAGAGCAGAGGACTGAAAATCCTCGTGTCACCAGTTCAAATCTGGTTCCTGGCATAGGATTAATTAATTTTGATAAGTTTCTATTCTTCAAATTAAACGTATCTTTAGTAAAAAAAGTGCAATCATCCTTTATCCCCCTCTCTTTTTTTGTTCATGTTGTGGATCCATCCGTTCAAAAAGAATGTATAATACTTAAAAAAAAAAAAAAAGGTCTATATCTATTATATCTTCTATATCTATAGTTGAAGGGCAGAAATACCCCAAGCTTCATTGGATACGTATAGAAATAGAATTGTATCCCCCCCTCATTTATTGCTTTCCTTTTCTGGGACTAAAGTTGACTAAGTTATGTGCGCGATACAAAGTTCATAATGCAGAACTCTTTTTTTTTAGTTCATCCTATTGGCTCGGCTTTTAACGAAATTAAAAAAAAAGTATCTTTCAAATTGGAGATCAAGCTATATATAAATAATATGAACGAGACCTCAATTCTTCTGTTTGTTTGATCAGAATCGAATTCAAAATATTCCGCGAAGGTCTGTAGTTGTAGAAGCTAAGGCTCATTTTTTATCATTCAATAAGCATCTTGTATTTCATAAAAATTGGGGGGCAATATAATCCTTACGTAAAGGCCACCCTATCCAACTTTCGGGCATTAGGATCCCGTTTCAGTCGTGGATGGCTATCATAAGTGATTCCTAACATATCATAAGATTCCCGTTCTTGAAAATCCGTACTTTTCCAAACCCAGAAAACAGATGGAATTCTAGGATTACTCCTGTGAGTAAATACCTTTTATGCAGACTTCTTCCGCTTGATTGACACCATATTCGATTCTCGTAAGATGATACACACTGGCTAAAGAGGCCACCAGGTGCCACATCATAGGCACATTGCGAACGTAAATAATTGTAACCATATACATATAAAATTACAGCAATAGAATGCCAATCTTCGGGCTTTATTTGTAAAGTTTCTATTCCTTGGTAATCGAAGCCCAACGATCTATGAACCAGCCCGCGTTTGGCGAGCCAAACGGACAAAGTACCCTGCATCTTTTTTATTTCCCCCACACCTTTTTTATATAAAATAAGTATTTCACATTTACCATTAATTCTAATTTATGAAGATTTTTTTCTGATTCTCTAAAATCCTCTCCCTAATTAACTAATTCGTGGGAAGATACTGGACTTTTGTATTTAAAAAATGTTTCAGTAGAGATCTCTGAAGTAGATGATGGTGGATAGAGTAATTCTTGATCATAATTTCCAGTATGCGGACTGCGTACAACAAAAAACTTGTGATTGGTAGTAAAACACCGATTACCCTGTTGAGGTCTAATTCGATCCTTATAGATTTCTCTAGCTATTTTCTTACGAAGCTTTGTTATAGCGTCTATAACAGCCTCTGGTTTAGGTGGACAACCTGGCAAATAGACATCTACAGGAATTAGCTTATCAACTCCTCGAACAGTACTATAAGAATCGGTACTGAACATCCCCCCCTGTAATTGTACACGCTCCCATAGCAATAACATACTTTGGTTCAGGCATTTGTTCATATAATCTCACTAAAGAAGGAGCCATTTTCATTGTTACTGTACCTGCTGTTAAAATAAGATCCGCCTGTCTAGGACTCGATCTTGGTACTAGCCCATAACGATCAAAGTCAAATCGCGAGCCTATTAATGAGGCAAATTCAATGAAACAACAACTGGTACCATAAAGAAGCGGCCATAGGCTGGAAAGTCTTGACCAATTTGAAAGATCATTTAACGTAGTTGAAATAACTGAATTTGTTGTTGTTCGATCAAGTACGGGAAACTTAATGGAATTCATAATTGTTTCAATGGTTTTTTTTTTTACTTTTTTTATTATAATTGTACAAGTATTCGGGAAACGAACTAAGACCATTCCAATGCTCCTTTTCGCCATGCATAAACTAAACCAAGAATTAGGATAAGCACGAAAATTAAAGCTTCTATAAAAGCGGATACCCCCAGTACATCGAAACTCATTGCCCACGGATACAGAAAAACAGTTTCAACATCAAAAACAACAAAAACTAGAGCAAACATATAATAACGGATTCTAAATTGTAACCAAGCATCCCCGATCGGTTCTATACCTGATTCATAACTAGAAAGTTTCTCTGGCCCCTTCCTAATTGGAGATAAAACTCCGGAAATTAGAAATGCCAAAACAGGAATAGCACTTGATATTATTAAAAATGCCCAGAAAATATCATATTCGTAAAGCAGAAACATAGACGAACTCCTATGAATGTGGAAAAAATACCCGCTTAGTCAATTCCAATCGGAGTGGATTGGGCAAGGGATATCGAACTCTTGAGTCAAAACCAAAATTCAGGTTAATCGAATCATTTTTTTTCGTTTGGTTGCTGTGGTAGACGTCTCATTTTAAGATTTATTGATTGTAATCTTATTTTCAGTACACTTATTACTTAATATTTCCATGTTTCTATTACTAATAGTTTCTAATATTAATAATATAATATTATTATGATTAATAACTAGTAATTTTTTTTTATTTCTGTTTATGAAATTTTGTTTATGTTTTATTAAAAAAAATTTTTAGAAAAATCTCTTCGTTTTTAAAATTATGACGTATCAAAAAATTCAGTAAGACTTTAGCATACCCATCTTACTTAGTATTAGATAGATTTAATTTGGGTTGAATTTAATTAGATTTATGTTTTTATTTTTAAACAAGGCCGTGTCAGAAAAAAAGTAACCAAGATTGAGTGGGGATACAAAAAAAGAAAGTATTATGAACTTTTTGATTGTAGCCAGTGAACGAGGAAAATTCATATAAAAAAATCCACTTACAACTATGAAAATTACTGAAGAAACAAAGTTTATTCTAAATTATAAATAAGTATCTATCTAGATATATCGATAGATAGTGATTGGCTCCATTGAAATAAAATTAGGTTTTCCGTTTTATTCTGAACGATCCCCAGGACTTATGGTTTATGATATGGGAATGTTTTTTATGAACCAAAATAAGTAAAAAAAAATTATCCAATTATTTTGATTTTAATGTGATTTATTAGAATCAATTTCTTAGTTAGGGCTATACGGATTCGAACCGTAGACCTGCTCGGTAAAAGAGTTCGAACTTATTATTATCAAAATGATTCGAACTCTTTCAAAGACCCAACATGCATTTTTTTTGCATTGGGCTCTTTCATTAACTGATAGAAAGATCAGTTAGTCTACCATATTTTTTCTTAAAAAAAGATAAGAAATGGTTCCAAGTACTCTGATTGATTATTTTTGAATTCTAATACAATACAGAAGAACTACCAAAGTGTTTCAAAGAAGGGTTGGGTTCTCTTGACGTAGGTTTGCTTTTGGTCTAGATCAACTTAAGTTAAATATAGTCTCTAACATCCTGATTAAAAAATCAAACATGAAACTTGATACACCTTAAGGTTCATAGGACGAAAAGATCATTTTTGAGTTCCTTATACTCATTCTGCCTAGCATTGAGTAGACTGGGTATTCACCCTATCAATATCTCAAATCAATGATGGGTTCTATTCATTCCCTACCTAACGGGGGTACTTTAATAGGACCTAATGTCAGGCTATTGTTCTCCTCTTTTTTCCTCAAAAAAAGTACTGGAGTAAGACATCGATTTATTAATAAGATCAATCAATTAGTTTGATTGCGTGATGGACTCCTCTGAAAAACTTTGGCGCACGTGTAAACGAGGTGCTCTACCTAACTGAGCTATAGCCCTTGTGTTTGTGATACACATTTTATCTTATCATGTAGATAATTTCTTGTCAAGATTAATATTACATGATCGAACATTATATCTCTTTGATCTTGTTGTTTATTGGTATTGCTTAGAAATAATATTGGATTTATAATCCTATCGATGTGATAGGTATCCCTTTTCCTTCTCTTTAACGATCATAAATAACCTACTTAACTCAGTGGTTAGAGTATTGCTTTCATACGGCAGGAGTCATTGGTTCAAATCCAATAGTAGGTATAACTTATTAGACACCATGATCAATGGTGTCTAATAAGTTTTTGTAACCAGCTTTTTTTTCTTTTATTGTTTTTCTCGCTTTTCGATCCTTTTTTTTTTATACATTCTTTTTTTTTTTTTACACGTCAGCTAGTTAAAAAGTCAAATCGTATTGAGAGCCTCGACTCGTGTCCGAGCTCGTCTGAGAGCTAGATTAGCCTCAATTGTTTGTCTCTTGCCTTCAGCTTTTCTCAAGTTAGCTTCTGCTAGTTCAAGAGTTTGCTGAGCTTCTTGTGGATCAATGTCACTATTCTTCTCTGCATCATTTACTAAAATAGTGATTTCATTATTGCCTATTCTAGCAAAACCGCCCATCAGAGCCATCGTTAACCATTGGTTTTTAAGGCGTATTTTCAAAATACCTATATCAACAGCTGTGGCAATCGGCGCGTGATTTGGTAATACGCCAATTTGTCCACTATTAGTAGATAAAATGATTTCTTTTACTTCTGAATCCCAAACAATTCGATTCGGAGTCAGTACACAAAGATTTAAGGTCATTTCTTCAATTTACTCTCCATTTCTAAGTTCGTAGCCTTCGCAGTAGCTTCATCGATGTTACCCACTAAGTAAAAGGCCTGTTCAGGAAGAGAATCAAATTCTCCGGAAAGGATCAATTTAAAACCCTCTAATTGTTTCCGCTAGACCAACATATTTTCCCGGAGAACCTGTAAATACTTCTGCTACGAAAAAGGGTTGTGATAAGAAACGCTCAATTTTTCGTGCTCTTGCTACAGTTAAGCGATCCTCTTCGGATAATTCGTCCAACCCTAGGATAGCTATAATGTCCTGAAGTTCCTTGTAACGTTGTAAAGTTTGCTTGACTTGTTGCGCAGTTTCATAATGTTCCTCGCCAACGATTCGAGGTTGTAGCATAGTTGACGTTGAATCTAAAGGATCCACCGCCGGATAGATACCTTTGGCAGCTAATCCTCTTGATAGTACGGTAGTCGCATCTAAATGTGCAAATGTGGTGGCAGGAGCGGGGTCAGTCAAATCGTCTGCAGGTACATAAACTGCTTGAATAGAGGTTATGGACCCTTTTTTCGTAGAAGTAATTCTTTCTTGTAAAGTACCCATTTCGGTACTAAGGGTGGGTTGATAACCCACAGCGGAAGGCATTCTACCCAATAAAGCCGATACCTCGGATCCTGCTTGTACGAAACGGAAGATATTGTCGATAAATAGAAGTACGTCTTGCTCATTAACATCTCGGAAATATTCTGCCATAGTTAAGGCAGTCAGACCAACTCTCATACGAGCTCCCGGCGGTTCATTCATCTGACCGTAGACTAGGGCCACTTTAGATTCCGCAAGATTTTGTTCATTAATGACTCCAGATTCTTTCATTTCCATGTAAAGATCATTTCCTTCACGAGTCCGTTCGCCTACTCCACCAAATACGGATACACCACCATGAGCTTTGGCAATGTTGTTGATCAATTCCATAATTAGTACTGTTTTACCCACGCCAGCCCCACCGAATAGTCCGATTTTTCCCCCACGACGATAAGGGGCCAAAAGATCTACTACTTTAATTCCTGTTTCAAAAAATAGATAATTTTGTATCTAATTGGATAAAAGCAGGCGCGGATTTATGGATAGGAGCTTTTGTGCGATTATCGACAGGACCTAAATTATCAACAGGTTCCCCCAGCACGTTGAAAATTCGTCCTAGAGTTGCTCCGCCGACTGGAACACTTAGAGGATTTCCCATATCAACCACGTCCATTCCTCTCTTTAAACCCTCTGTCGCACTCATAGCTACAGCTCTAACTCGATTATTTCCTAATAATTGCTGTACTTCACAAGTCACATTAATTTCTTGACCAAGAGTATCTCGACCTTTAACCACCAGAGCATTGTAAATATTAGGCATCTTGCCCGGGGGAAAGGCTACATCCAGTACCGGGCCAATGATTTGGGCTATACGTCCCCAGGTTTTTGTTTTCACCTATTGAAACATCTAGACCCGCATTAGCAGGATTTAGATTTATTCTCATAATAAAAAATATGTTAAATTTTGTTGCGAAATTTTTCGAATACAGAAAAAATCTTCGATAGCAAATTCATCGGTTAATTCAATAAAAAATGGGAGTAAGCACTCGATTTCGTTGGTACCACCCAAGCAAATGTGCAATTCAATTTTTTACTTATTCAATTTCAATGAAGGAATAGTCTTCAATGAAGGAATAGTCATTTTCAAGCTCAACTAACCGAAACCTAGTTTTAAAATAAAAAATATATGAATAAAAAAAATTTTTGCGGAAAGTCTTTGATTTATTTATCATAATAGAATATGTTTTATCTAGGGAATTCGAAACGGAACTCTATTTATGATTCATTATTTCGATCTCATTAGCTTTTTTTTCGTATTTTCATTTTAGCATATCCGGTTATGCGTCCCATCTCTTCATCCCTTTATCAACCCCCCTTGTTTTTCATTTTCATGGATGAATTCCGCATATTGTCATATCTAGGATTTACATATACAACATATATTACTGTCAAGAGTGATTTTATTATTATTTTAATATTAAATATTTCGATTTATAAAAAGTCAAAGATTCAAAACTTGAAAAACAAGTATTAGGTTGCGCTATACATATGAAAGAATATACAATAATGATGTATTTGGCGAATCAAATATCATGGTCTAATAAAGAATCATTCTGATTAGTTGATAATTTTGTGAAAGATTCCTGTGAAAAAGGTTAATTAAATCTATTCCTAATTTATGTCGAGTAGACCTTGTTGTTTTGTTTTATTGCAAGAATTCTAAATTCATGACTTGTAGGGAGGGACTTATGTCACCACAAACAGAGACTAAAGCAAGTGTTGGATTCAAAGCTGGTGTTAAAGAGTATAAATTGACTTATTATACTCCTGAATATGAAACCAAGGATACTGATATCTTGGCAGCATTCCGAGTAACTCCTCAACCCGGAGTTCCACCTGAAGAAGCAGGGGCTGCGGTAGCTGCTGAATCTTCTACTGGTACATGGACAACTGTGTGGACCGATGGGCTTACCAGCCTTGATCGTTACAAAGGACGATGCTACCACATCGAGCCCGTTCCAGGAGAAGAAACTCAATTTATTGCGTATGTAGCTTACCCATTAGACCTTTTTGAAGAAGGTTCGGTTACTAACATGTTTACCTCGATTGTGGGTAATGTATTTGGGTTCAAAGCCCTGGCTGCTCTACGTCTAGAGGATCTGCGAATCCCTCCTGCTTATACTAAAACTTTCCAGGGACCACCTCATGGTATCCAAGTTGAAAGAGATAAATTGAACAAGTATGGACGTCCCCTATTAGGATGTACTATTAAACCAAAATTGGGATTATCCGCGAAGAACTATGGTAGAGCAGTTTATGAATGTCTACGTGGTGGACTTGATTTTACCAAAGATGATGAGAATGTGAACTCCCAACCATTTATGCGTTGGAGAGAGACCGTTTCTTATTTTGTGCCGAAGCTATTTATAAATCACAGGCTGAAACAGGTGAAATCAAAGGGCATTATTTGAATGCTACTGCGGGGTACATGCGAAGAAATGATCAAAAGAGCTGTATTTGCTAGAGAATTGGGAGTTCCTATCGTAATGCATGACTACTTAACAGGGGGATTCACCGCAAATACTAGTTTGGCTCATTATTGCCGAGATAATGGCCTACTTCTTCACATCCACCGTGCAATGCACGCTGTTATTGATAGACAGAAGAATCATGGTATGCACTTCCGTGTACTAGCTAAAGCTTTACGTCTATCTGGTGGGGATCATATTCACGCGGGTACAGTAGTAGGTAAACTTGAAGGAGACAGGGAGTCAACTTTGGGCTTTGTTGATTTACTGCGCGATGATTATGTTGAAAAAGATAGAAGCCGTGGTATCTTTTTCACTCAAGATTGGGTCTCACTACCTGGTGTTCTGCCTGTAGCTTCGGGTGGTATTCACGTTTGGCATATGCCTGCTTTGACCGAGATCTTTGGAGATGATTCCGTACTACAATTCGGTGGAGGAACTTTAGGCCACCCTTGGGGTAATGCGCCGGGTGCCGTAGCTAACCGAGTAGCTCTGGAAGCATGTGTCCAAGCTCGTAATGAGGGACGTGATCTTGCAATCGAGGGTAATGAAATTATCCGTGAGGCTTGCAAATGGAGTCCTGAACTAGCTGCTGCTTGTGAAGTATGGAAGGAGATCAGATTTAACTTCCCAACCATCGATAAATTAGATGGCCAAGAGTAGATAAATTAGATTAGTAATTCACGTTCGTTTTATTAGTTTAATTGCAATTAAACTCGGCTCAATCTTTGGATTGAGCCGAGTTTATCTATTGTATATACTATTTTTTATAGATACATACTTATCTAGATATACAAAATCTTAAAAAAAGAAGATTAAACACAACTACAATTTTGTATTGTAGTGTTATGTCCACAAGAAATCCTATACGAAATATGGATTCTTAGGATTGTTGTATTCTTTTTTTAAGTTTCGTGTCAGGGCTTGAACCAAGTATCCCCATTTCTTCTACCCATCCTGCATGTTGTCCTTTTCTTTTCATTCCGTATTGGAATAAAAAAAGTTTTTTTATTTTATATTTTTTATTAGTATACGAGATTTTACTAAAAACGTTCTTCATATCCTTATATTCATAAGCGAAGAACAACTATTTCTTTTTTTTTTTTTTTAATGAGAATTTTACACAATATAAGAAAATCCGTATTTTCATTTAGAATTGAAAATTATTAATTTCAATTACTTTACTTTTACTTAATAATCTTAGCAATTTCATCGATATGCTTTGCTTACTCTGAATAGAAAATTAACTATTCAAAAAAATTTTGCATTTTTCAATTTTTTCATTGAATGACTATTCATCTATTGTTATTGTATTTTCATGTAAATAGAGGCCAGAAGCTCTATGGAAAAATCGTGGTTCAATTTGATGTTTTCTAAGGGAGAATTGGAATACAGAGGTGAACTAAGTAAAGCAATGGATAGTTTTGCTCCTAGTGAAAAGACTACTCTAAGTCAAGACCGGTTTATATATGATATGGATAAAAACTTTTATGGTTGGGTGTGAGCGTTCTAGTTATTCCACTAATGTTGATCTTTTAGTTAGCTCCAAGGACATTCGGAATTTCATATCGGATGACACCTTTTTTGTTAGGGATGGTAATAAGAATAGTTATTCTATATATTTTGATATAAAAAAGAAAAAATTTGAGATTGACAATGATTTGAGTGACCTAGAATTTTTTTTTTTATAGTTATTGTAGTTCTAGTTATCTGAATAATAGATCTAAAGGTGACAACGATCTGCACTATGATCCTTACATTAAGGATACTAAATATAATTGTACTAATCACATTAATAGTTGCATTGATTCTTATTTTCGTTCTCACATCTGTATTGATAGTAACTTTTTAAGCTGATAGTAAAAAATTCCAATGAAAGTTACATTTATAATTTCATTTGTAGTGAAAGTGGAAAGATTCGTGAAAGCAAAAATTACAAGATAAGAACTAATAGGAATCGTAGTAGTAATTTAATGAGTTCTAAGGATTTCGATATAACTCAAAACTACAATCAATTGTGGATTCAATGCGACAATTGTTATGGATTAATGTATAAGAAATTCAAAATGAATGTTTGTGAACAATGTGGACATTATTTGAAAATGAGTAGTTCAGAGAGAATCGAGCTTTCGATTGATCCGGGGTACTTGGAATCCTATGGATGAAGACCATGGTCTCTGCGGATCCCATTAAATTTCATTCGAGGGAGGAACCTTATAAAAATCGCATTGACTCTGCTCAAAAAACGACAGGATTGACTGACGCTGTTCAAACAGGTACAGGTCAACTAAACGGTATTCCGGGTAGCCCTTGGGGTTATGGATTTTAAGTTTTTGGGGGGGTAGTATGGGATCCGTAGTAGGCGAAAAAATCACTCGTTTGATCGAGTATGCTACCAATCAACGTTTACCTCTTATTTTAGTGTGTTCTTCCGGAGGAGCACGAATGCAAGAAGGAAGTTTAAGTTTGATGCAAATGGCTAAAATTTCTTCGGTTTTATGTGATTATCAATCAAAGTAAAAAGTTATTCTATATATCAATTCTTACATCTCCTACTACCGGTGGGGGTCACAGCAAGTTTTGGTATGTTGGGGGGATATCATTATTGCTGAACCCTATTGCCTATATTGCATTTGCGGGTAAAAAGAGTAATTGAACAAACATTGAAAAAAGCCGTGCCTGAAGGTTCACAAGGCGGCTGAATCTTTATTACGTAAGGGGCTTATTGGATGCAATTGTACCACGTAATCCTTTAAAAGGTGTTCTGAGTGAGTTATTTCAGCTCCATGCTTTTTTTCCTTTGAACAAAAATTCAATCAAATAGAACGGTTAGTTTATCAGAATTAAACGAAACCCCCCGAAAAATAAATTTTTCTTTCGAATCATTTTTTTATCGATATGTTTGTTTTACTACTCAGTAAACCTCTATCAACAAGATAAAAAGTGAATTTTGGCTTTCGGGGAAGTTCAAATTAGACTAGACAAATAAAACAAAGTTCATTTTCCTCCCTTGCTTGCATATGTATAGATAATTCAAATAGAGATATATACAGATCTATAGAGAGTCTTCCGTCTTTTTTGCATTTCCCGAAAATTCCCTGTTGTTGGATCAGATTCTAATCAATTTTGTAGAAATTTTTAATGGAATAAAATTTTTTCTTTATTAATGACTATTAGAAGACAAAAAGAATAATAAATCTAACAAGGGGGAGTATGATACATCTATTTTATTTTGAAAGATTTATTAAGTCCATTTATTTAGTTTGGCGTTCTTATTCTTTATACCTATTTTTTTATT
>JAKUCM010005105.1:0-20156 GCA_023374145.1 Lepidium sativum
CAAAACCATAATTATTCAGTAACTTGTGCAACTAAACCGATTTCGTATACTATATGTGAAATTCAATAAAGAGAGAGAAATTTTGAGTGTAATTAAATATATGTTGATATGTTGTTATATCAAAATTTTGGACAGTTTCATCCGTGTATTTTCATTAAACCTTAATCTCTTTAATTATGATTAAAAAGCGTGAATAAAGGGGAAATCAATAACTAAGTATCGTAATTAAGTGTTCGTGTGTGAGGCCATAGCTGGCACATGCCATGTTAAAGTCATTAATAGACATAACTAATCAGTAAGACACTACTTGGGATTGATTATGCTTAGTGTTTAGGAAAATGTCTTTTCGGCGTTTTTTCTGACACCTTCTTAGATTTCGCCACGTCTTAGTTTCTGTAATCTATTCCCCTAATTGTCTACTAACTTGTGTTTAACACTAGATTTGATTACGTCAGAGAGCTTTAAAATGTAAACAAAACAAGCCAAAAGCTAAGAAGATAATTAATAGCGTAAAATTGAAACGCAGAGGACACAGCCTTGCATTGCAAATATACAATTAAGCTTTTATTTATTTTTCGTATATAATTAGTTTTAGGTATAATTGATTGCTGAATGAAGGAATCAATTTAAGCACTATATATATATATATATATAGGAATAATAGAGTCCAGAGCCGTATATTTCAGTTAGGGCGAATAAAGAAAAGTGGTTTTTATTATTTAGAATATATCAATATAACGAAATATTTTTCTAAATCTTGCAATAATGAAAATTATTTCCAAACTATAAGTTTTTTTTTTCTAAAAAATCATTGACCAAATTGAATTTGTCAAGTTGTCGAACTAATTCTTTCTCTATAGATGTGATAGTCAAAACATTCAACCTCTCTTGTAACATATTTGATCAAAGGTAAGATTTTATCATTTTTAACTTTGAAAAACTTCTTTCTGCAGAGGCACATATACATGCATTGTTAACAATATTCGATAAGCGATCCAAGTATTTGGATGACAATCTTTCATTGTCTTCAAAAAATTCAACCCTTCAATAGGTCTATTGTACTCTCATGGCAAAATGTGTTTTAAAACCTTTAATTCATAAAATAAATTATTTCCGTCAACGTCTGAATGGTTCCATGCTTTAGGGTAGCTTCAAGATTGGTACACGGCGCTATCAAGCTATTATCACTTGCCATTTATAATTTCCTCAAATATAGAGCTTGATCCATGATCTTGATGAAATAAGAAATTCTGAAATTTTCTTTTAGTAATAAAAGTTCACATAGTCCTCAACTTTCTCGGGATATTCATCAAACTGTCTTTTTCTTCTTAAAATGCATTTTGCATTTATCACAAAAACAGCCTCAATCTTCATAGCTTCAACCTCTTGTCTAGCTTCAAATTTTGCCTCCTCAAAACATGTATCTCTAAACTCTTGGAAATAATATAGAAGTCCTTTTAGTTGAGCAATAGCATAGTCAATATTCATGTCTTTAGACTGTAAATTCTTGTTCACTATGTTAATAACAACTAAAATTTTGTACCAAATAACCATGGACAACAAGAATTCATAGCTTCCGGTCCCATGTATTTCACTTGTGGCAAGACACTCAACATCACTTTGTGCTTCTAGATCATCACTTGTCTCTACTATATAAATCAAGGCATCCTTTTTTTGGAGCTTGAAATCTTATTAGCTTAACACATACTACATGATTCTCCCAACGAGTTTGAGATAAAACCTTTAACTATTAGTCCTCCCACCATATCTTCAAGTATATTCCATCGTTTAGTTGAAGATGAAAAATCCGATAAATACGTTGTATAATCCCAAAAAAAAATCACTTTTATTGATCTTTGCCATATCACATAATGCAAGGTTTAGACTATGACATCCATATGATGTATTGATTACTGTGCATTAATATCAAGAAATCTTTTTTGCACTCCTTTATGTTTTTCTTTTATATTTAATCAGTTATCATACCCTTGTCCTCTCAGATAATCTATATTTAAATCAAGAGCAGCCAACAAAACTTGAATCTCCTCAAAAAGCCCTTCTCCAGATGTTTTATTAACTTTCAAAAATGTCAGAAATTTTTTTCTACTTTTGTTGTATTTGCTAAAATATCAACACATCGAATTATTAGACTTATTTGTTCATGATAACTAACATCTGGAGTACAATCAAGAATAATTGAGAAGTACTTAGCATATAGTTTTGATCTCATCACATATTGTTGTTATCACCTCATTTTGAATTATGCTGTTGAGATAATGATAACGAGATTCACCATGTTCAAAACGTCTAAGATGTTCTCTCATGACCGGATCTCAATCAAAAGTCATCTCAATAAAACTTAAAAAATTCCCATTACCATCTTCTTCAATCTTCTCGTTACTTCCGAGAAAAACTAAATTTTGTTTAGCAAGACTTCTTACTAGTGAAAAAATTCTCAGCAATGCATCTTTCTAATGGCTCATCTCTTTATTGATATACACGTTTTTAGTACGTCTTAGGAGCATCATTTAGGTATATTATACGTACATTTCTGATATATTCTCATCTAGTTGGAGTCTAGATAGTCTCATTCATACACATTCACATGATCTGCATACATACTACGTTTTGTGAGTTTTCAGGTACTGGAAGCGAGCACGATCGAGTCTGTTTTGGACAAGGAGGAGCCCCTGCTCGAGCCCAGATACGCGCCAGCTCGAGCTGAACTCGAGCCCCAGCTCAAGCTTTCTCACGCGCCAGCTCGAGCTGACACGCGCCAGATCGAATTCACACACTCGAGCTCAAACCGAGTGCCTACTCACACGCACCAGCTCAAACGCACTACTACTCTTTTCACTATTGGGCCAAACCGAGGCTAAAATGCACTGCGTATTGGGCTGAGTCTATCTAGGGTTTTGCTATAAGTTTAGTATAAAAATTCTTACATGTTGTAAACCCGAACCCTAGTTTTTACAATTGATTTTTCTTGCAACTTAGAGCTTTGTAATCAAACGCACCCTTCTGATTTCGAGTTTATTTTTATGCAATTTAGTTTCACATTCAGCGTTGATTTCATACCTTGTTTGAGGTCTTTATTGATGCAATCAAACGTTGAATACGTGCTTGTTGTTAAACTCATGAGTTCTGAGTAGTCACCTAGGTTTCCTGAGGATGAGTTGGGTCTGCGTGACGCTTGGGTTTTCTAGGTCGCTTAGGGTTAGATTTAGTAAAGTCTTTTCTGATTTGGTGTTATCATCACTAGCTTCATTCTGATCAACTGGGACTTGTTCTGAGACGCTGTAGCACCGACGGATGTTTGGTAGAGCGTCTGAATGAACCACTTCAGACTTTGTGCCGAAAAAGCTTGGTGATCGTGGAACCTTTACAATCCCATGCTCACTTGGACCCTTATCATTCAGCAATTGTCTCTACGATCTAGGTGCCTCAATCATTCTCATGTCGCTTTCAGTCGCAAAAGATTAGACTTTGTTGATTACAAGTCCTGCAAAATCTCATTGATTCTGGCAGATAGGTCAGTGAGAATCCCTCATGGCATCCTGGAAGACCTTCATGTGAAAGTGGGGTGAGTTGAGATACCAACAAACTTTGTTGTCTAGGAGATGGAAGAAGAACCTAAGGACCCTCTGTTGTTTGGAAAAACCTTTCTTGGCCACAACGGGCGCGCTAATTGATGTTAGGAATGGAGTCATTGAGCTGAATCTGGGTCCAGATCTTAGAATGAAATTCAACATCAATGATGTGATTAAGAAACCAACGATCGAAGGTCAAGTTTTCTCAGTGCACGAGATGTACACTCTTGCTGATGAGCTGTTAGAAGAATTGGCAGCTGAAGATCAACTGCAAGTTGCTATGACAAAGCCACCCGTTGAGGGGTATTTGAGTATGGAAGTTGAACGCTATGCGAACCTGTTGGATCGTCACATGCCAGTCAAATTGATTAAGGAATTGGACTCGAGTGCATCTGAGGCAGACTCAAGACAGAGACTCGAGCTGCAAGTGCTCGCGTGCGCTATGCCTGACGTTACTGATGACTGGTCTGAGCTCATGGCACCCAAAGTGGAGCTGAAACCACTTCCTGAAGGGCTAAGGTACGCTTTTCAGGGCCCCAATTCTACTTACCCTGTGATTGTAAATGACGCCTTGAATGATGATGAATTGAGTATGCTTTTGACTGAGCTTAAACGTTTTAGAAAAGCCATAAGATACACACTTAAGGATATTAGAGGAATTTCCCCAAGTTTTTGCATGCATAGGATACACTTAGAAGATGAATCTCATTCTAGTGTAGAGCCCCATAGGAGATTGAACCCGAACCTTAAAAAAGTGGTTAAAAAAAGATACTTAAGTTGCTAGACGCTGATGTTATATATACAATCTATGACAGTAAGTGGGTCTCGCCTGTGCATTATGTTCCTAAGAATGGGGGTATTACAGTGGTTAAGAATGATAAAGATGAAGTAATACCCACTAGAACCATAACAGAGCATAGGATGTGTATAGACTATAGGAGGCTGAACTCATCTAGTAGAAAAGACCATTTTCCTTGCCTTTTATTGATCAGATGGTTGAAAGGTTGTCTGGTAAAAAGTATTACTATTTTCTTGATGGGTATAACGGGTTCTTTCAGATCCCCATACACCCAGATGATCAGGAAAAAACTACTTTTACCAGCCCTTATGGCATTTTTGCTTACAAGCACATGCCGTTTGGGTTATGCAATGCTCCTGTTACATTTCAGCGCTGTATGACTTCTATTTTATCGGATTTGATTGAGGATGTAGTCGAGGTGTTCATGGACGATTTTTCCATCTATGGTTCTTCCTACTCCTCTTGTTTGTCAAATTTGTGCAGGGTGCTTAGCAGGTGCATGGAGACCAACCTTGTGCTCAACTGGGAAAAATGCCACTTCATGGTTCACGAAGGGATAGTGTTGGGACACAAGATATCTAAGAGAGGTATTGAGGTTGACAAAGCAAGGATTGAGGTCATGGCTCAGCTGCAACCTCCTAAGATAGTGAAGGATATTCAAAGTTTTCTGGGTCACGTTGGGTTCTATAGAAGATTCATCAAGGATTTCTCTAAAATTGCAAGGCCCCTGACGAGCCTACTATGCAAGGAGGTCGAGTTCAATTTCACCCCCGAGTGTCTCGATGCGTTTTTTAAGATGAAGGAGGCCCTAATATTTGCTCCAATAGTCCAAGCTCGAGACTGGGATCTCCCATTCGAGATCGTGTGTGATGCAAGCGATTTTGTTGTTGCAGAAGTCCTGGGTCAGAGAAAGGACAAGAAGTTGAACGTGGTACACTACACCAACAGGACTCTAGACAACGCCCAAGCCAAGTATGCCACCACAGAAAAGGAACTCCTTGCTGTAGTTTTTGCGTTTGAGAAATTCATATCATACCTGGTGGGATCCAAGGTTATTGTTCACACTAATCACGCAGCATTGAAATATCTTATGAAGAAAAAGACTCCAAACCGAGACTACTGAGATGGATACTGCTAATGCAAGAGTTTGATTTAGAGATTGTGGACAAACCATGAGTGGAAAATGGAGTTGCAGATCACCTGTCATGAATGACAATTGAGGACTCGACCCTTATTGATGACTCAATGCCAGAAGAGCAACTCATGACTCTGGGAGCAGAAGAAAATTATTCTTAAATCAACAAAAAGCTAGCTGGATCCACTCTACCTTGGTATGCGGATTTGGTCAACTACTTAGTCGTGGGTGAAGTGCCTAACTGTTTGGACACCTATCAGAGGAAGAAGTTTTTCAGAGACGTCAACCACTACTTTTGGGATGAGCCCTACTTATACAAGAAATGAGCAGATGATTTATTTAGAAGGTGTGTAGCAGAAAAAGAGGTTCAGGGTGTTTTGGAGCATTGTCATGGGTCTGCTTACGCTGGACATTTTGCCACATTCAAGACTGTTTAGAAGATCTTGCAATCAGGATTATGGTGGCCGACTATGTTCAAGGATACTCATTATTTCATCGCCAAGTGTGATCCGTGTCAGAGAATGGGTAATATCAGCAGAAGGAACGAGATACCATAAAACCCAATTCTAGAAGTTGAGATATTTGACTACTAGGGAATCGACTTCATGGGGCCTTTCAATCCACCATCCCATGGAAATCGCTAGATTCTCGACGCAGTGGACTATGTCTCAAAGTGGGTAGAAGATGTGGCAAGTTCGACTAATGATGTTAAGGTCGTCATCAAGTTGTCCAAGAGCATTATTTCCTCCAGATTTGGTGTACCGCACGTTGTAATAAGTGATGGAGGCTCCCAATTTATCAACAAAGTGTTTGAGAACCTGCTGAAGAAGAATGGAGTTAAGCATAAGGTAGCTACGCCTTATCATCCACAAACTAGTGGTCGGGTGGAGGTTTCAAACAAGTAGATCAAGGGTATTTTAGCTCGAGTTGTTGGGGTGTCAAAATGTGATTGGGCAGTGAAGTTAAATGACGCCATGTGGGCTTACATAACAGCTTTCAAGACTCCAATTGGAAGAACACCATTTCAGCTTCTGTATGGAAAAACATGTCATCTGCCTGTGGAGATAGAGTACAAGGCACTGTGGGCCACAAGGTTCATAAATTTTGATCTCAAAACTGCTCAAGAGAAAAGGGTCATGAATCTTGATGAGTTAGAGGAGGACAAACGTGAAGCTTAGGAGAGCTCAAAATTGTACAAGGAAATGACAAAAGCCTTCCACGACAAGAAGATTGCACACAAGAAAATCACGCCAGGCGACCAAGTGTTACTGTTTAACTCGAGGCTAAAATTGTTCCCCGGAAAGTTGAAGTCAAAATAGTCAGGTGCATTCCGAGTGAAAGAAGTTTTGCATATGGAGCTATTAGATTGATCAACGGGGAAGGAAACAATTTCAGTGTGAATGGCCAGAGGGTTAAGTAGTATCGAGCTGATGAGACTATTCGCGAGAGAACCTCGGTTTCTCTCGATGACACAATTGAACCTTGAAATGCTGAAAGTCAAGCTCAGTGACTTTAAACAACCACACTTGGGAGGCAATCCTTGAACATACCCTAATTAATCCTTAAACAATTCTTGAACATACCCTAATTAAGCTTTTAGATTTTTATTTTACTTAATTTTTGCGCTTGGCTTAATATTTGATTTTCAGGACTTGAGTACCAGAGCATCGTCATGACTGAGGTCGAGTCTTGTAAGAAAAAAAAAATTTCGAAAAAGAAAAAAAATAGGGGTAATACGAATGTTGTACCACAACGGTATAATGAATGAGTTCTTTGATGAGAAATAATTTAAAATGAATACTTTCACACTTTATAGTTTGGAGCCGTGTGTAATTTGGGTCGATTATTTATTTTAACAACAAATTAACTTATATTTAGACTTTGTGATTAATTTTATCTAAAGTTTGCATGTAAGATCTAATTGCACCCAAAAATTAGATAGTGTTTATCAAATTGCACACATAGCATACAAAATTTGTCTAATTGCATAAGGTATATAATTCTTGTTTTGTTTTAAACCAATAATTACCTACAATTTAAAACCATTAATTAATAGAATCTAAACAAATTTTTAGCCCGAAAAAATCTCAAATAGACAATGTTTATCCTAACCCGTTCATATTCGATTATTTATTTGAGATTTGGTCGGGTTTAGATTTGGTTAATTAATGATTTAAGATCGTAACCAATTGTTGGTTTACAATAAAACCATAATTATTCAGTAACTTGTGCAACTAAACCGATTTTGTATACTATATGTGAAATTCGATAATTATTATCAAATTTTGAGTGTAATTAGGACTTGCATGTATACTTTAGATGAAATTAAACAACAAATTTAAATATATGTTGATATGTTGTTATATCAAAATTTTGGGCAGTTTCATCCGTGTATTTTCATTAAACCTTAATCTCTTTAATTATGATTAAAAAGCGTGAATAAAGGGGAAATCAATAACTAAGTATCGTAATTAAGTGTTCGTGTGTGAGGCCATAGCTGGCACATGCCATGTTAAAGTCATTAATAGACATAACTAATCAGTAAGACACTACTTGGGATTGATTATGCTTAGTGTTTAGGAAAATGTCTTTTCGGCGTTTTTTCTGACACCTTCTTAGATTTCGCCACGTCTTAGTTTCTGTAATCTATTTCCCTAATTATCTACTAACTTGTGTTTAACACTAGATTTGATTACGTCAGAGAGCTTTAAAATGTAGACAAAACAAGCCAAAAGCTAAGAAGATAATTCATAGCGTAAAATTGAAACGCAGAGGACACAGCCTTGCATTGCAAATATACAATTAAGCTTTTATTTATTTTTCGTATATAATTAGTTTTAGGTATAATTGATTGCTGAATGAAGGAATCAATTTAAGCACTATGACGAATGGAGTTCTTTTAGTGTGTATATATATATATATATATAGGAATAATAGAGTCTAGAGCCGTATATTTCAGTTAGGGCGAATAAAGAAAAGTGGTTTTTATTATTTAGAATATATCAATATAACGAAATATTTTTCTAAAGCTTGCAGTAATGAAAATTATTTCCAAACTATAAGTTTTTTTATCTTCTAAAATATCATTGACCAAATTGAATTTGTCAAGTTGTCGAACTAATTCTTTCTCTATAGATGTGATAGTCAAAGCATTCAACCTCTCTTGTAACATATTTGATCAAAGGTAAGATTTTATCAGTTTTAACTTTGAAAAACTTCTTTCTGCAGAGGCAACATATACATGCATTGTTAACAATATTCGATAAGCGATCCAAGTATTTGGATGACAATCTTTCATTGTCTTCAAAAAATTCAACACTTCAATAGGTCTATTGTACTCTCATGGCAAAATGTGTTTTAAAACCTTTAATTCGTAAAATAAATTATTTCCGTCAACGTCTGAATGGTTCCATGCTTTAGGGTAGCTTCAAGATTGGTACACGGCGCTATCAAGCTATCATCACTTGCCATTTATAATTTCCTCAAATATAGAATTTGATCCATGATCTTGATGAAATAAGAAATTCTGAAATTTTCTTTTAGTAATAAAAGTTCACATAGTCCTCAACTTTCTCGGGATATTCATCAAACTGTCTTTTTCTTCTTAAAATGCATTTTGCATTTATCACAAAAACAGCCTCAATCTTCATACCTTCAACCTCTTGTCTAGCTTCAAATTTTGCCTCCTCAAAACATGTATCTCTAAACTCTTGGAAATAATATAGAAGTCCTTTTAGTTGAGCAATAGCAGAGTCAATATTCATGTCTTTAGACTGTAAATTCTTGTTTACTATGTTAATAACAACTAAAATTTTGTACCAAATAACCATGGACAACAAGAATTCATAGCTTCCGGTCCCATGTATTTCACTTGTGGCAAGACACTCAGCATCACTTTGTGCATCGAGTTTTGAGGTGCCACAACTAGTACGCAGAACTAGGAGACGCAGTGGCAAAGAAGTCATGAGAGAGACCACTCCAGTTGAGACAGTTGATGAAACCCAAGAGGAGTCATGCAGTAATGACAGTAAACCGGATGTCTGGATTGACGAAAACCTCCCTGAAAATGTCCCACACAAACAAGCATTGAGACACCTTAAACAAGTTAAAGTGGAAGGGACCAGATACCTGCATCGAGAAACAATAATGCAATTAGGCATAGCCAGAGACGTCGATCAGATGTTGCGGAATGTTGGTCTAACACAATTCGTGTCGTATGCACGCGAAACCTACCCTGCTGAGAAAGTGCAGTTCCAAGCCTTAGTGGAGCTGCGGACGTATCTTGGGAATGAGAAAAGACTGCGGGAAATAGATGGGTTTGGAGCTCTAACTTTCATCATCAACGGCAAGAAATACTCATTCTCAGCATTGCAATTCGAGCAACTGTTTGACCTTCATCATTCTGATGGAAACGACACTGATTTCGACCGCGACGAGTTGAACGTACTGTGGAAAATAATTACAACACCAGACGACTACATCGCTTCACGCAATAAGAGCACCAAGATCAGGAACCCGACTCAGGTACTTGCACAAAGTGATCGCTGGTACATGCTTTGCCAGGCACGAGTCCGGGAATGTGAGGAAGCCAGAGCTTGAAATGATTGATTTAGTACTTTTGAGCATTCTCAACAGCTACGATCACAGGATCAACTTTGCGGGGAACAAGAAAGACAACGGGTTCACTAAGGCGATCATGAAGCAGTTGACCTGGTACAAAAGTTAGGCGACTCAGTTGCAGAGTAAAGACAATGCTTCCATTTGCTGCGGAGGAATCATAACAAGGATAATGGAGGCATGTAATGTCACCATAAGATCGAAAGATTTGATACCTTCAGCGTACATCGACATGACGTACCTCATGAATCATAGATTTCTGAGGAAGAGCTCAGCTAGAGGGAGGTTGATGTATCGAGTTGCACAACCAGGCGCAAGCACAGATTCGTTTATTCCGCTGCCTAAGCAAGAGTACACCCAGATAGCTCTCGAGTCCAACATTGAATTTCTACCTCCAGAGTATCTCCTCGCTGAAAGTCGCTCCAGAACAAACCTCCACGACAAGACACTTGAAGTCACGAAGAGAACATTAGATGAGCCAGACTGCTATTATTTTGAAGACTACGTCAACCCTAAAATGCCAGAAGGGTTAAAGGTAGCGCACAAACACATTGGGCTACTCTCCAAGCTGTCTAAGTTGAACACGAAAAAGATTAACACGATTATGGACAAGCTCAGCTACTTATCGCTGAACCTCAACACTTGAAGAAGTCCAGAACCTACGCCTCTAGAACCTGCACCGCGTAGAAGATCGACATCAATTTCTACGCAACCCTCCAATCCTTGTCCCCCAATGCAGCCACACATGGCATCCTCGAATGAGCATTGCACTTCATCAGTGACTCAGCCACGGAGAGCATCTTCATATGAGCGTGTGACACCATCTCTGACTCAGCTAAGGGATGTAATGCCAGAAATTCAGGCAGTTGATCTTGACTCACCTCATAGACACGCACAATGATAACAAGGTTTTCGCGTGTTTTCAAATAACCTACTGTTATGTAATCAATTGCAATACAGTACGGTGTCAATCCACTGGGTGAGTAACTAGCAATCGGGATGCAGCCTACTTATCCTAATCTAAGCCATATTCGATTTTAGTGAGCAGTAATCTAATCTAGGTGCGAATGAAATGCTTAAAACAAAGTGCAAAAACAGAACGTAAAAACAAAGTTCAAACAGAGCAATAATAAAACAGAGTAAACTGCAAAACAGAGTAATTGTAAAACAGAGTTTTAATCTAAAAACGTAATATTAAAGTTCACGAAAATTCAATGGAGAAAAAGGGGTTCTCGAGGTTAAGGATTAATGATTAGGGTATTCCTAGGGGTTCCAGATTTGTTTATCAACTTATCAACTGACCCCATTAATCTTTGTCAAACTGGTTAGTCTCTCGAACTCGTCTAGATGATCTAGAGGATCCTTGGAAGGCAAACCATGAAACTCGCTATTCTGGACCATGGAGATCATACCACTTTTAATTTCGAAGTTGTTGTTCGCAATAGCTGGTGGAACAATTCCATGGCGTTGTGTGTGAATACTGGGAGCATCACCAGCTCCAATGTGTCTTATGCACCTAGGTCGAAATCCTAGGTCAGTAGCTTGCATGTGGTCCTCCATGTCTCCCTGATCCGGAAACTCTTCGTTCAATCTGTTCTTCTGTTCCCGCAAGTGTTCACGAGGCAAACGGTCTATGTTGTTGGAGTAGAGAATGAGATCTTCACAACCACGGGATCTGGTATTCATGCAGGTGTGTTTTTGGCAGTGGAAAACGACACTCGATCAACGGTTGATCGAGTGTGTTGGTCGAGTTTTCTGGGAACAAAGAGAAATCAAGATACTCGAGCTTAGACGGTCGAGTGAGTTGATCGAGTGTTCCTGAAAACAGACAAAAAACGATGTTTAGAATGTAGTTATAAAACTTAGTCACAGGAAGGTAAAAATCCTAATTGTAGCTAACTTTATCCCCGGCAACAGCGCCAATTTGATAACAAGGTTTTCGCGTGTTTTCAAATAACCTACTATTATGTAATCAATTGCAATACAGTACGGTGTCAATCCACTGGGTGAGTAACTAGCAATCGGGATGCAGCCTACTTATCCTAATCTAAGCCATATTCAAATTTAGTGAGAAGTAATCTAATCTAGGTGCGAATGAAATGCTTAAAACAAAGTGCAAAAACAGAACATAAAAACAGAGTTCAAACAGAGGAGTAATAAAACAGAGTAAAGTGCAAAACAGAGTAATAGTAAAACAGAGTTTTAATCTAAAAACAGAATATTAAAGTTCCCAAAAATTCAATGGAGAAAAAGGGGTTCTCGAGGTTAAGGATCAATGATTAGCGTATTCCTAGGGGTTCCAGATTTGTTTATCAACCTATTTAGATGACCTCTAAGCAAGGAATCACAAAGTAATCACATTCATTCTCATGCAATTGGACCTCTCCTGAACAACAACCTGACTTGACTCTCGCCAACGATTAGAAGTTCAAGAGGTGTTAAGTGTGGACCTTACAAAGCCTAATAACACCCTAAACAATCAATCTCTTGAGCCAGGCGATGCTATCTTAACCTAAGAAATAAGCATGTTCAAGCGATTCCCACACAAACAAGCATTGAGACACCTTAAACAAGTTAAAGTGGAAGGGACCAGATACCTGCATCGAGAAACAATAATGCAATTAGGCATAGCCAGAGACGTCGATCAGATGTTGCGGAATGTTGGTCTAACACAATTCGTGTCGTATGCACGCGAAACCTACCCTGCTGAGAAAGTGCAGTTCCAAGCCTTAGTGGAGCTGCGGACGTATCTTGGGAATGAGAAAAGACTGCGGGAAATAGATGGGTTTGGAGCTCTAACTTTCATCATCAACGGCAAGAAATACTCATTCTCAGCATTGCAATTCGAGCAACTGTTTGACCTTCATCATTCTGATGGAAACGACACTGATTTCGACCGCGACGAGTTGAACGTACTGTGGAAAATAATTACAACACCAGACGACTACATCGCTTCACGCAATAAGAGCACCAAGATCAGGAACCCGGCTCAGGTACTTGCACAAAGTGATCGCTGGTACATGCTTTGCCAGGCACGAGTCCGGGAATGTGAGGAAGCCAGAGCTTGAAATGATTGATTTAGTACTTTTGAGCATTCTCAACAGCTACGATCACAGGATCAACTTTGCGGGGAACAAGAAAGACAACGGGTTCACTAAGGCGATCATGAAGCAGTTGACCTGGTACAAAAGTTAGGCGACTCAGTTGCAGAGTAAAGACAATGCTTCCATTTGCTGCGGAGGAATCATAACAAGGATAATGGAGGCATGTAATGTCACCATAAGATCGAAAGATTTGATACCTTCAGCGTACATCGACATGACGTACCTCATGAATCATAGATTTCTGAGGAAGAGCTCAGCCAGAGGGAGGTTGATGTATCGAGTTGCACAACCAGGCGCAAGCACAGATTCGTTTATTCCGCTGCCTAAGCAAGAGTACACCCAGATAGCTCTCGAGTCCAACATTGAATTTCTACCTCCAGAGTATCTCCTCGCTGAAAGTCGCTCCAGATCAAACCTCCACGACAAGACACTTGAAGTCACGAAGAGAACATTAGATGAGCCAGACTGCTATTATTTTGAAGACTACGTCAACCCTAAAATGCCAGAAGGGTTAAAGGTAGCGCACAAACACATTGGGCTACTCTCCAAGCTGTCTAAGTTGAACACGAAAAAGATTAACACGATTATGGACAAGCTCAGCTACTTATCGCTGAACCTCAACACTTGAAGAAGTCCAGAACCTACGCCTCTAGAACCTGCACCGCGTAGAAGATCGACATCAATTTCTAGGCAACCCTCCAATCCTTGTCCCCCAATGCAGCCACACATGGCATCCTCGAATGAGCATTGCACTTCATCAGTGACTCAGCCACGGAGAGCATCTTCATATGAGCGTGTGACACCATCTCTGACTCAGCTAAGGGATGTAATGCCAGAAATTCAGGCAGTTGATCTTGACTCACCTCATAGACACGCACAATGATAACAAGGTTTTCGCGTGTTTTCAAATAACCTACTGTTATGTAATCAATTGCAATACAGTACGGTGTCAATCCACTGGGTGAGTAACTAGCAATCGGGATGCAGCCTACTTATCCTAATCTAAGCCATATTCGATTTTAGTGAGCAGTAATCTAATCTAGGTGCGAATGAAATGCTTAAAACAAAGTGCAAAAACAGAACGTAAAAACAAAGTTCAAACAGAGCAATAATAAAACAGAGTAAACTGCAAAACAGAGTAATTGTAAAACAGAGTTTTAATCTAAAAACGTAATATTAAAGTTCACGAAAATTCAATGGAGAAAAAGGGGTTCTCGAGGTTAAGGATTAATGATTAGGGTATTCCTAGGGGTTCCAGATTTGTTTATCAACTTATCAACTGACCCCATTAATCTTTGTCAAACTGGTTAGTCTCTCGAACTCGTCTAGATGATCTAGAGGATCCTTGGAAGGCAAACCATGAAACTCGCTATTCTGGACCATGGAGATCATACCACTTTTAATTTCGAAGTTGTTGTTCGCAATAGCTGGTGGAACAATTCCATGGCGTTGTGTGTGAATACTGGGAGCATCACCAGCTCCAATGTGTCTTATGTGCCTAGGTCAAAATCCTAGGTCAGTAGCTTGCATGTGGTCCTCCATGTCTCCCTGATCCGGAAACTCTTCGTTCAATCTGTTCCGCTGTTCCCGCAAGTGTTCACAAGGCAAACAGTCTATGTTGTTGGAGTAGGGAATGAGATCTTCACAACCACGGGATCTGGTATTCATGCAAGTGTGTTTTTAGCAGTGGAAAACGACACTCGATCAACGGTTGATCGAGTGTGTTGGTCGAGTCTTTTGAGAACAAAGAGAAATCAAGATACTCGAGCTTAGACGGTCGAGTGAGTTGATCGAGTGTTCCTGAAAACAGACAAAAAACGATGTTTAGAATGTAGTTATAAAACTTAGTCTCAGGAAGGTAAAAATCCGAATTGTAGCTAACTTTATCCCCGGCAACGGCGCCAATTTGATAACAAGGTTTTCGCATGTTTTCAAATAACCTACTATTATGTAATCAATTGCAATACAGTACGGTGTCAATCCACTGGGTGAGTAACTAGCAATCGGGATGCAGCCTACTTATCCTAATCTAAGCCAGATTCGATTTTAGTGAGCAGTAATCTAATCTAGGTGCGAATGAAATGCTTAAAACAAAGTGTAAAAGCAGAACATAAAAACAGAGTTCAAACAGAGGAGTAATAAAACAGATTAAAGTGCAAAACAGAGTAATAGTAAAACAGAGTTTTAATCTAAAAACAGAATATTAAAGTTCACAAAAATTCAATGGAGAAAAAGGGGTTCTCGAGGTTAAGGATCAATGATTAGCGTATTCCTAGGGGTTCCAGATTTCAATTTATTAGAAAGAAATAAGCATTAAGGACACTTAAATTAAAGAGATCTAAGACCTTAATCAAACATAAACTTACTCAGATCTAAGACCTTAATAAAAAAATATAAGAATCCCTAAGATTTATCCTAATCTCACCCTCTTCACAAGAACCCTAATTTAACTTTCTCAGATCTCATGAAGTAAAGCATAAATTCAGAATCGAAAATCAATTGCATAAACTTAAAGATGAGAATTTGATATTGCTTTTAGAGGATCAAAAATTGCTGGAAAATATGATATATTAAAAGTGGAAATTCTACTACAATTTATAGATCAACAAAGATCTTATGTCTTAAAGAAAAGGAAAATTACTTAGAAAGTAAAAAGGGAAATTGCTTAAAGAGAAGAAAGGAAAATTCCCTAGAAAGAGAAATGGAAAATTCCTTGAAAAGAAAAAATGGAAAAAGACTAAAACATTATTGGATTTGCATAAGTGGGTATTAATAGGCCATTTTCACAAAGAAGCCCAAAAAGTCAACTCTGGCGAAAAAGTCAACATTCCGGTGTGAAGAACCACTCGACCAAGTGATGGTCGAGTGTCATGCTCGAGTGTCATACTCGAGTGCCAACTCTTCTAGATCACATCCTGAACTTCAACTTTAGGCCAGCCGATTCCTCATTGGTCTTCTTGTAATCTCAAATACTCCGTGATAAGCTCCAAAAAGTGTCTAAAAATAACTTTTATGCAATGTATGCAATGCCCAACACTAAATATGCAAATTATGCCTAAAAGAACCTAAAAATGATAATAATGTAAGTATGAATGCAAAACATACTAAATAAAGCCCCTAAAATGTGGTAAAATGCAGACACATCACACAATAACCAGCGCATACTGAGGAGCTTGATTTGGAGCCCGACTATGAACCGCCAAGACAACATCGAGCAGTAAAGAGACGTTCCCCTAGTCGCCTACGTCGAGAGCGAACTCGGACTGAGGAACCACAGCAGCAGACAGATGTACACCAGATTACACTGCAGACGGGAATTCGATGGCTCGATAACCAGGACTCGACCTCGATCTCACATCCGACCACTCATCCAAACATTCATCCAGTGGACATGGATCCCGCTGGATGGTCTCTATTTTGCTGAGGTAAGAGCGTCCATCTCCTCTTGTACATATCATTGCATTCATTTTATTATGTCATTACTTGTGTGAGACCTTCCTCAAGCTTTTATCGCCACAAGGGGCTGTGTGATTTAAGTTCGGGGGAAGACCCAGAGTACTACTAATCATGTTTGTTGTTTTCTTAATTTGATTTTACTTCATGTTTCATACGCATATGAAAAAAAAATGAATGAAAACGCATCCTTCAAAAATAGAGTGTCCATGCATTGCACTTAGGATTGAGTCTAAGTTCTGGGAATCATCTTGTTATGGATAGAAAATCTTGCTAGGTTGATTGATTAGTAACCATAGTGAACTCTTGGACTTGCGGTTCTTCCCTTTCGAAACCTAACAGGTAGATCGTCCGCCTTTGAAACTTATGCTTATGTTGTGTCTCGAAAGGACCTGGTTTGTTTCCTCTAATATTGAATTTGATCATTCTTTGAGTTTACCTTGTCAATTAGAAATAATGAAACGGGAAAAAGGTACTTCTCCTATAACTCAGCTCACATAATGAGGTCTGAGGTGAACGGGGACTGTGCGTAAACCCGTACTTTCTTGTGTTCACTGATGAAACCAATATGGTATTGCCTAAGGTGAACAGGGACTGTGCGTAAACCCGTACTTTTTTGTGTTCATTGAGAAAGCTAAGATATTGATGCCTAAGGCGAATCAGGGCTGTGCGTAAACTCGTACTTCCTTGTGTTCACTGATACTCGAGCATAATCCTGAGTTTGAGCAAAAACTGAATCTTAAAAATAATTGTGTTGAATTAAGTCTTGCTAAGCTCTTGGAAGCTATATCAATAGTCTATGATCAATAACCCCTCTTGAGGCCAGCACCTTTGGAACTAGGAATCAAACTTGCGCTTCTTAGAGCCTAGCTAAGCACTAGGGATATTTGGTTAGGATGCTAAGCCTTGATGAGAGTAGATTGTGTTTTTACAATAGAATAAGCGTTCATTTGTGGCTTACGGTTTTCAGCCTACTGAGTTGTTTATTTGAGGCAAGGTGTTCCTAGTGTCTGCACCATCTTTTACTTCTTAGCACTATGCATTTGCTTGAGGGCAAGCAAAGACTAAGTTTGGGGGAGTTGATATACACGTTTTTAGCACGTCTTAGGAGCATCATTTTGGTATATTATATGTACATTTCTGATATATTCTCATCTAGTTGGAGTTCAGATAGTCTCATTCATACACATTCACATGCATCTGCATACATACTACGTTTTGTGAGTTTTCAGGTACTGGAAGCGGGCACGATCGAGTTTGTTTTGGACAAGGAGGAGCCCTTGCTCGAGCCCAGATACGCGCCAGCTCGAGCTGTACTCGAGCCCCAGCTCGAGCTCTCTCACGCGCCAGCTCGATCTCACACGCACCTGATCGAGTTCACACACTCGAGCTCAAACCGAGTGCCTACTCACACGCGCCAGCTCAAACGCACTACTACTCCTTTCACTATTGGGCCAAACTGAGGCTAAAATCCACTGCGTATTGGGCCGAGTCTATCTAGGGTTTTGCTATAAGTTTAGTATAAACATTATTACATGTTATAAACCCGAACCCTAGTTTATACAATTGATTTTTCTTGCGAACTTGGAGCTTTGTAATCAAATGCACCCTTCTGATTTCGAGTTTATTTTTAAACAATTCAGTTTCACATTCAGCGTTGATTTCATAACCTGTTCAAGTTTTTTATAATGCAATCATACGGTTAATTCGTGCTTGTTGTTAAACTCATGAATTTTGAGTAGTCACCTAGGGTTCCTGAGGATGAGTTAGGTCTGCGTGACGCTTGAGTTTTCTAGGTCGCTTAGGGTTAGATTTAGTAAAGTATTTTCTGATTTGGTGTTATCATCACTAGCTTCATTATGATCAACTGGGGCTTGTTCTGAGACGTTGTAGCACCGATGGGTGTTTGGTAGAGCGTATGACTGAACCACTTCAGATATTCACATGCTCAGCTCCAGGGATCGAATGTCTGAGGTGTGAATTGGCGTTAAGCGAGTTGATCGTTCATTCTGACTAGATTATCAAACGCCTATGGCGATAGGGTCTGTTAGTAGTCTACTCGAGTTTGTTTACCACGGGAGTGGACTCATTATTTGTGTTCTCGTTGCCTAGAGACTAGCTCTATTGAGTGATATCAAGCACCTAGTTAGCTTAAGAGTCACGTTGACCCATGAAACTCACTCCTCAGGATCCTGTTTTCTCACCCTGTGTTAATTCTGTTTGATATTCTACTGTTCATTGCTCTGTTTGAATTATTTACAACTACACTACTTTGTTTATTTTCGTTTTCAAGGTTCGAATTAGATTGTTAGAGAAACCACACTTTGATTGGCTTGAATTAGAGTAGTTAACTACATCCGGATTGATAATTACATTTCCAGTTGGATTGACACCTATTATACTACAACCGACATATAAGTATAATAGGATTTGACAATAGACTAAAAAAAATCATGTTATCATTTATTAAGTTCATCTTGCATATGCTTATCAATGGTTTCTTTCTTTTTAGGCTTAGATCTAGCTCCATCTACTGACTCATGCACAACACATGTCCATGATCAGTTTCAAGTGTTTTAAGTCGTTCCAAAATATTTTTCTAATCCTTTGATCCAATAGAAGCTGATTGACTAGGAAAATTTTATTTACTGAAGAACTTGCAACAAAAACATAAAACTGTGTTTAAAGTCTTTGAAAACACAAACCAATGTTTATCTTGTTTCTCTCCATTACTGAGTTTTCTTGTATAATATGAGTGACTAAATTTTCTTCCTCCGATTTCATCCCTAGGAAACGTATAATAAATATCCATAATTGGCCCAGGTCCTTTTAGAACCATGAATCTATCCATTGTTGATCAATCTTCTTCCAAATTATATGACTAAAAATATCACAAATTTCATGAAACTGCTTAAAATCGTCACTTGCATCTCCATTCTCATCCTCATGTGCTTTCACATTCTCATCCTCATCCTCTTCCATAATCAAATTCTCACCATCTGCCTCCTTCATATTTTCATATTCACCCACATTATCATGAGACAGAGCATCATTAATAGAATTATCATGATGTTCAGTTCCACCAGACTTTTCACCAGCAATCTTAGTTTTTTCAAAAGAATTAACATAGAACCTTGTTTAAGTTTTAAGAAATCTTCCTCTTATTTTTTTTTCTTTTTATCCCATCCTCGAACGTGTCTTCTTGTAGGTACCAGAGGAATTTTCTAAAATTTATTATATATAGAAGTTTTAAAAAAGAATTAGAACTTAATTGAAACACGATTAAAATTTAGAACGTAGAGAACTGGAAGAATGATTAAAATTTAGGTAATTATGTTAAGTTTACTTTGAATTTGAGATCATCTCTTACTACTTATTTATAAACTTTGAGGAAAATATTTTCATTTTTTCTAAAAGAAAACAAGAAATAAAGAAAAATATTAATCTCTCTCTCTCTC
>JAKUCM010005106.1:0-41009 GCA_023374145.1 Lepidium sativum
GAGAGAGAGAGACAATTTTCCAAGAAACAAATTAAGCCTTGAGTTGAATAGCAGCACTTGATTACCAGCTGTGATCTTCCTATGTGTAATCTTCTTATCGTGGAAGGTCTTAGTTCTTTCTTTGTAGACCTTTTAGGTCTCATAAGCTTCAAGTCTGATCTCCTCCAACTCATGGAGCCCCATCAATCTCCTCTCCTGAGCTGTCTTCAGATCAAAATTCAACAGCTTGGTAGCCTAGATGGCTTTGTATTTGACCTCAACGGGTAAGTGACAACATTTCCCATACAGCAGCAGAAACGGTGGTCTTCCTGTCGAAGGTTTTCAATGATGTTCTGTAGGCCCAAAGTGCATCATCTAACTTTACTGATCTATCCTTCTTGGAAGTACCCACAACTCGAGCTAAGATAGCTTTGATCTGCCTATTGGATACTTCAACCTGTCCACTAGTCTGCGGATGGTAAGATGTTGCAACCTTATGTTTCACTCCATACTTCTTCATTAAATTCTCAAGCATTTGTTGATAAAGTGAGAACCGCCATCGCTGATCACAACCCTCGGGATTCCAAACCTTGGAAATTTCACATTCTTGAAGAGCTTCGGCACAACTCTAGCATCGTTGGTTGGACAAGCTATTGCTTCAACCCATTTTGAGACGTAATCCACTGCAACAAGAATGTAGTTGTTTCCATGTGAAGGAGGGTTCAAAGGTCCCATAAAGTCTATACCCCAGCAGTCAAAAACTTCCACTTCCAGAATCAGATTATGTGGCATTTTATTCCTCTTGCTGATGTTCCCCATTCTTTGACGTGTATCACACTTGGAGATGAAAAGATGGGTGTCTTTGAAAACAAATGGCCACCATAACCCAGCTTGCAGGATTTTTTGCACTGTCTTGAATGTAGCAAAATGACCACCGTAAGTGGATCCATGACAGTGCTCCAGAACTCCATGTACTTCACTCTCAACAATACATCTCCTGAACAAACCGTTGGAACCTTTCTTGTAAAGATAAGATTCGTTCCAGTAGTAGTGACTGAATCGAAACATCAATAGGGATCACGTCCTCTATCCTTATCCTTGATAGGTGATCAGCTACTCCATTCTCTACTTCGGGCTTGTCTACAACTTCCATGTCAAATTGTTAAAGTAGCAGAATCCACCGCAGCAGTCTTGACTTGGCGTCTTTTTTCTTCATTAAGTACTTAAGAGCGGCATGGTCAGTGTGCAGAATCACTTTTGATCCGACAAGGTATGATCGAAACTTTTCAAATGCAAAGACTACGACAAGGAGCTCTTTATCAATGGTTACGTACTTGACTTAGGTGTCATCAAGTGTTATGCTCGCATAATAGATCACATTCAACTTCTTGTCTTTTCTCTGGCCCAGTACAGCTCCCACATAAAAGTCACTTGCATCGCACATTATCTTGAATGAGAGAGTCCAGTCTGGGGCTTGAACTATTGCTGCAGACACCAGAGCTTCCTTGATCTTTAAGAATGCCTCAAGACAATCATCGTCAAAATTGAACTCGATCTCTTTGCATAATAAGCGGGTCAACGGTCGTGCAATCTTAAAGAAATCTTGAATAAATCTTCTGTAGAATCATGCATGCCCCAAGAAACTCATGATGTCTTTGACCGTCTTTGGCGGCTGCAGCTGAACCATAACGTCAATCTTAGCTCGATCCACCTCAATACCCTTCTGTGATATCTTGTGACCCAACACAATTTCTTCTTTGACCATGAAGTGACATTTCTCCCAGTTCATCACCAGATTTGTTTCCACACACCTGCTAAGTACCCTGCACAAATTTGATAAACAAGAGAAGAAAGAAGAGCCATAGACAGAGAAATCGTCGATGAAGACTTCGACCATCTCTTCCATCAGATCTGAAAAAATAGATGTCATGTAGCGTTGAAAAGTAGCAGGTGCATTACACAAACCGAAAGACATTCTCCTATACACAAATGTACCATATGGACATGTGAATGTTGTTTTCTCTTGATCATCTGGGTTTATAGGGATTTGAAAGAATCCACTTCACCCGTCTAAGAAACAGTCGTAAGGGTAATTGGCCAGTCGTTCTAGCATTTGATCAATGAAACGAAGTGGGAAATGATCTTTTCTAGATGTAAGGTTCAATTTCTTATAATCAATACAAATTCTATGACCAGTTATAGTTCTAGTGAGGATCGGCTCATATTTATCATTTCTAATCATAGTAATACCTCTCTTCTTAGGAACACAATGAACTGGGGAAACCCACTTGCTATCAGATATTGGTAAAATCACATCAGCATCTAACAACTTAAGAATTTCTTTTTTCACTACTTCCTTAAGATTTGGATTCAATCTCCTTTTGTGCTCAATGCTTGAATGCGATTCGTTTTCCAGATTATTCTATGAGTACAAAGACTAGGTGTTATGCCTCTAATGTTAGCTAGAGAGTATCCTATAGCCTTTATAAAATGTTTCAATGCACTCAAAAGCATGTTCAAATCATCATCATTCAAAGCATCATTAACAACTATAGGATAGGTGGAGTTAGGACCCAAGAAAGCGTACCTTAGCCCTGCAGGAAGTGGTTTCAGTTCCACTTTGGGAGCTTTTAGCTCAGACCAATCGTCAGTCATTGTGGAAGTGGTGCACTCAACCACTGACTCGACATGAGAAGTCGATTTGGTTCTGAAGACCAGCGGTGCTTGGTTAGCTTCAGTTGAACATGTCTCAAATGCTGCTATGACTTCAGCTTCGATCAGCGGTTCAAATTCCACTGATTCCAGGAACTCCCGATATCCATCAGCTTCCTTATTCAAATACCCATCAGCAGCAGACTTAGTCAGAGTAACTTGCAATTGATCTTCTACTGCTAACTCCTCTAGTAGCTCATCAGCTAGAGCGTCCGTCTCCTGAATCAAGAACACCTGACCCTCAATGGTCGGCTTCTTCATCACGTCATTGATGTTGAATTTCATCTTGAAATTGTTTCCCAGGTTTAGCTCGATTTCACCTTTTTTACATCAATCACTGCACCAGCAGTAGCCAAGAAAGGTCTTCCAAACAGCACTGGATCTTTAGGTTCTTCGTCCATCTCAAGAACTACGAAGTCGGTGGGAATTTCCACACTTCCAACTTTGATGGGCGGATCCTCCAGAATACCATGAGGAATTCTTACTAATTTATCAGCCAAGATCAGTGATATTTTGCAAGACTTAAACTTACTGAAACCCAACCTTTGTGCAAAAGAGAATAGCATGAGACTCATAGATGCACCCAAATCGCATAAACAATTGCTGAAGGTTAAAGGGCCTAGTGAGCAAGGGATCGTGAAAGTGCTTGGATCATCAAGTTTCTTGGGTACCACCTTCTTTTGAATAATAGCACTGACCTCCTTAGTGAGCACTACCATTCCTTCAACTTCTTGAGTTCTCTCCTTGATCGCATCTTTCAAAAACTTCTCGTACAGAGGCATCAACATGAAGGCAATCTTCACCTCTATATCATTCATCTGCTTATGAAAAAAGAGTTTTATACTTCTCAGTCAACTTCTTCTTAAACCTTTGGGGAAAAGGCAACTGTGGTTTATACGGAGGATAAACAAATTGCTTTTTCTTTTCTTGAGGAGCTGACAGTTTTTGAGCATCTGAGGGTTGCACACGACCTAGCTGGTCGAGTTGAATGTCAGACGAGGCTTTTTCCACAGGAGGTTGCGCATGACTGCCTTCAGCTCGAGCAGGTTGGTCGAGTTGAACATTTGGAGTTGAGGTTTTGGTTGTATCTTTGATTAGCATATCTTCCCTTTGCTCAATGTTACTGTCCGCAGTAACTTGGGGCTCTCAGCACGAATGAGCAACTCACGGCCACTCCGCAGACTAATAGCATTAGCATGATATTCCTTTGGGTTTTGAACTGCTTTCCAGGGAGTTATTCAGGTGTCTTTACAGTAGAAGAAGATGTTTGTTGATTCTCAATATACTTAAGTCGTGCATTCACTGCTTCAAATTTGCAATTGAGATCCTGGGGACAAACGTCTATCTTTGAGTGCATGTCGGCAACCTTCTTTTGCAGCTCAGTAGCAGTAGTATTATGACCCTTTAGAATATGTTGGAGTAGATCGACAACCTGTGGAGTTTGTTGAGTTGGCGGTTGAGCATGTGCTTCGTATCCAGGTGGTGCGATGGGGGCAGGCTGAAAACTCTGGTTGTATTGATGCTTAGGCGCATATGCTTTGTTCTGAACCTGTTGGGTTTTGGGTGGGTAGACTTGGTCTTTGGGGTTTGCAACGTTAGTGCTCATGTAGGAGAGGTTTGGATTTGGCTTGTAGTTGTTGTATATCTTGTAACCTCCTCCTTGATTTTGCACAAAGCTAACCTCTTCAACCTGATCATCTTCCTTTGTATCATCTTTGTCGTCTTCACACACGAAGTGGACATGTTTCTGTTGTACCAAGAGCAGTTTATCCAGTTTTTCATTCAGAGCTTTGATCTCTTTTCTGCTTACTGAGTCTGAATCAGCCGCGCCTCTAACAGTTTTGTCAAATTCCTCGTCGTATTTTCCATCAGCTTGTGTGAGGTTCTCCATTATTTCTCATCACTCATCAACGCTTATGTTCAGGAAATTTCCATTGCTCGCAGTATCGAGTAGCATACGGATCTTTGGCATGACACCACGGTAGAGGGTGTTGAGCAACAATTTTGTGCTGAAACCATGATGGGGACACTGAGACTGATACTGATATGTTTTAAACCATTCTCAAGCTTCAGAGAACGATTCGGTACCCTTTTGCACAAAGCTTGAAATCTCATTCTGGAGCTTGGCAGTTCTGGAGTTAGAGAAAAAAATGGTAAGGAAAGCTCTTTTGCACTCATTCTAGGAGGTGATAGAGCCTTGCTATAGATGTTTCTCCTAAACTTTGGCTTTGTCTACAAGAGAAAATGGGAAAAGCTTCAGCTTAAATGCATACTCACTAATGTCATTGATCTTAGTTAGCCTACAGACCCTATCAAACTCATCGAGATGATCAAGAGGATCTTCAGAAGGGAATCTATAAAACTTATTGTTTTGGAGCATAGCAATGACACTACTCTTGATCTTGAAGTTGTTGTTCTGAATAGCTGGAGGAATAATCCCATGGCGATGTGTGTGAGTACTTGGGGCATCCCCAGCTCCAATGGTTCTTGGCCTCCTCGTTTGAGGCCCTTGCACAAGAGGTGCACCATTAGTGTTTGATCCTTGTGGAGGATCCATTAGTTATGTATTTTCTTGTTCGTTGTGGATGTTGTTTAATTATCATGGTGGTTTAATTATCTAACAGCCTAAATTACAATGTATAAATAAAACAGCGGTAAACGACTAACATCGGAAAACAAGCAACAAGCAGAATATAGAGAATAACGGTAAGCGAAGAGGATTCATGAGGAGATGGAGATAATAGATCAATGGATCAATTGATCACCTAGGTCACTAGATTGCTTAACAAAACTCAACGGAGAAAATCTTTAGGCATTAAGTTCGTAAACTACGAAATCCACTCTCGCAGACAGACTCAGAGAAACTATCAACAGACCATATCATCACAGGCGTTTAACAACCTATCTGGCATAATGCATCAACATAATCTATCCGATAAACAATTTAAACAATCAATCCTTTGAGCTAAGTGTGTAAGTCTTTGAGATGTTTCGATCAAACATTCTATCAAACACCTATAAGGGTGCTAAAACGTCTAAGAACAAATTTCATTTGATCAGAGAGAAATAAGCATTAACAACACCAAAACAGAAGAGACCAAAGCAATTATAACCTTAAGCAACCTAGAAGACCTAAGATCTGCACTAATCTACATCCACCTCCTCTGAAACCTTAGGTCACTACTAAGACATAAAGTGTGAACCAAGAATAACAATCGTATGCCATGAAGACATAATCATAAAACTTATAAATAAAGGTAAAGAAAGACTACTGTAATTGTGGTTCGATTGGTCGAGGTGATTACAAAGAGTATCACTGCTCCCCAAGGTTAACAACCCAAAAAATAGCAAAAACTCCGATAGCCGTCTTTTCACATTTAGGAGTCTATATACTCTTCATAAAACCTAAAACAGCCCAAAATAAACACAACAAAAAGTCCATCAAGAGGTCGGTGGTCTCGGCCCATATATGAAACGGCCCAAATCAAGTGATTGTTACAATTGGTGGCTTCCACTCTAGTCGAGGTTGTGTGGCGTCAGTTCAAGGCCGAGGTGATCAAGGTCGAGGTGGATGTGGATCATGGTCGAGGTGATCACGGCTGAGGGTGTCACGGTTGCGTCCTTCGTGCTCCATCAGTGCATCATCCAAGTGCTGTTATTTCTCACGTCGAGATACGTCTTTGAAGTTCCTCAAAAATCCTGAAAACAACTCCAAAATACAAAATGTATGCGATGCGAATGCGGAAACTTCTAACTGTGAGAAATGGGTGAGAATGGATGCTAATGGTATGAACAGGTGATGAAAATGTGTAGAATGTAATGAGAAAAACTTACTAAAAACGGTTAAAATACATACATATCAACTCGAAACACGACAATCGTGACAGGGAGATGGAGAGGCTGTACTGGAGAATTACAAAGACTTACACAACATGTGACTATCTCGAGAGTTTTGAGGCCTTGAGGCAACGTAGCCAAGGAGCTTATGATGCTCTACTCAAACTACATCCAAAAACATGGTGTCGAGCATTCTTCGGGGAAGGAACTTGCAACAACGACACCCTTAATAATCTATTTGAGTCGAACTATTCTTAAGGCTAGGAAAAAACCATTGCTAGATTTGTTGGAGGATATTAGGAGACAATGCATGGTGAGAACTACTAAAAGGTCGTTTATGAGTTAGAAATTAGAGACTAAGTTCACAAAAAGTACTCACAAACATATTGACTTAGCCACAGAAAAGGCAAGGTATTGTGTCGGATACATGTCAAGTGGTGATATGCACGAGATTAATATACATGGTTGTTCTTATCGGGTGGATATGAGGCAAAGGCGTTATGGTTGTTTGAAGCGACAATTGAATGGAATAGCGTGTGAACATGTTGCAGCTGTTATTATTGGCAAAAAAATAAATGTGGAGGATTATGTTTCAGATTATTTTAGCACGCAGGTTTGGCAAGCTACATATGCCAATGGGATACAGCCTATGGAGGGAAAGAAGTTGTGGCCTAGGGTTAACCGATTACCAGTTCTACCACCACCAAACAGATTAGGAAAGGCTGGGAGACCAAGCAAGTATGCAAGTCGTAAAAGTCAGAATGAAGTTGCCACAATTGCAGATACCTCGAGGCTGACTCGGAAAAACAGAGTTATGGCTTGCTCCGAGTGTAGAGAAGAAGGACACAATAAGAGCAGTTGCAATGCCACACCAGTTGAGCCTGCTGCTAAACAGCCACGAGGTCGTCCAAGAAAACATTCGGTTTGTACCATTTTAAGCTTTCTAAAAGCATTATGGTGGTTGTTCTTTTAAAGCAATTTTTCTTGGTTTTGTTTATTGTATATTGAAGGATATTCACAAGTTGGTGGATCCCAAGTTTAGATGTTAATGCTATTTGGCTCATATTCAATATGTCTTCAGTATTAACTATTGCAATGTTCTGATCATTTTTAGACTTCTAGTTATCATTTTAAGAGTTTTGCAATGTTGTGTCTCTTTCATGTGTAAGACTTTTGTAAGATTGTTTTCACAATTTAAGACTTTTAGTTATCATTTTAAGACTTGCAATGCTGTGTATCTTTAAAAAAAATATTCTTTAAGACTTTTAGATCAATATCTATTACATCACATCCATCACCAGAGTCATAAGATCTTCATGATTACGTTAACATTCGTTTTTACCCACAATTGGATTACATCTTTGCAACTACACACCCAACCAATCCAGTCAACACCATTAAATGAAAATTCACGCTTAGCACTTGATGATCCCATTATACTATCTGTAAACTCAAAAATATAATCACTTAATCGAAGCAATGTGGTAAAAAGGGATTCGAGAAAGAGAAAAGATAAGGGGATTCGAGAAAGAGAGAAAAGGATCCGAGAAAGAGAGCAGAGAAGGGTTCACGAAAGAGAGAAAAGGATCCGAGAAAGAGAACAGAGAAGGGTTCAAGAAAGAGAAAGAAATGAGATTTGAGAAGAGAAGTCAAATTAGGGATTTCAATGTTTTGACTTAGGGATTTCACTTCGTTTCGATGCCAAAAAGCTGCGTTTCATTGCCAAAACTATGCGTTTCATTAAGACAAAACGATCCGTTTAAGTTAACTAACGCCGTTTAACGTCGGCTAATTTTGACTAACAGTGATACTAATCAGCTGTAGTCAACGTAAAGTTCGTCGTTTTTAAAGAGAGAGAAGAAATTTGAGTTTAAAACGGCAAAAACGCATAAATTTGGTATTAAATTGACCGTTTTCTCATTATCTTTTCCATCTAATTATTCTACCGTCTTTTAGTTCTTATACTCTTATAATAGTTTTGTTTAATAAAATTCAAAACTTTACGTAATTATTTTTATGTTTATTTTTATTTATATATTAAACTATATATTAATAAAAATTAATAATTGAAACTTAAATAACTAAAAAAATCAATATAGATTTTGGTTTATATATTAAAAATAATTTTTCTGATAAATTAAAAATAATACAAGAAATCAATTTTGGTACAGTTTTATTAATAATTTATAACGAAATTTGTTTAAAGAAAATAATTTTAGTTTAAGGATGTATGATAAAATGAAATCGAAAGAAAATATTTGAACGTCAAGTGACTTTGATTTAGTGGCATGATAAAAAATAAAAAATATATGAGAACAAATAGAAAATGGACAAATGTCCATGTAAATTCTCACTCATCCCTCTTCTCTCTTTTGGCCGACCATCTCTATTTTCTTTTCATTCTTTTATTTCATTTAACGGTGTTGAATTAACACCCGAAATTGGCATGTTGAATAAATTATTCAACAAATCCATTGTAACTATCTTATTATAGTCTCCTAAATGTAAAACAAATCCAAACAAATATTTATATTAAATATGCTTCGAAAAAACACAACGACAACAATCTTCATACCCTAAGATCACACATAAACATCGATTAGTCCACACATGGACTTAATAAAGCAAACCTTAAATAGTTACATGTCGCTCTACATATATATATCATATAAATATATTACATATAATATAAAACATATTAAAATAAAGATTAAAACAGTACGTTTTATGGGATACCGATGATAGGGAAGAAAGGAACGTAGTAACTGGTCGGAGCCAATCCCCACTCCGGAGGAACTGGCAAATCTACGGTCTTGGAAGAACCAAACGATCCTAAGCTTCGTGGGCTTGATTTCAAAAACATCAACTTTGAAGAGACACCATATTTGTCACCACTCAGCTTAACAATCTTTGACTTAACGTTATTTTTAAAAGCATAAAGTTGCTTAGAGCTGCCTCGAAGTTTAGCTTCACATTTCGATTCGATCGTCGAGGGAAGTTCCGACATGAACTCGCCCTTCTTGTTCGTTGTCACCATGAAACGCTTTTTGTTGTTGCTACAGCTAACGCTGATCGTAATTCCTATAAGCAAGATATAGAAATTAAGTCTAGTTACAATCAGGATGGATTCTAGGCATCAGCAAAATTTTAGTATATTTTAAGGCCCATATTTCTAAAAGTTTATTATTTTGGATTCCGGTATGGTTGAGCCGAGTCTGTCAATTATATGAATAGATATGTTTTTTTTATATCCCGGGTAGTCTGAATTTGGATAGCATATGATCATTGTCCCAATCTCGATTACAACTGAAAGTCTAGGGAAGCCAGGTTAATATTTTTGAAATGTGTTGCAAAATGTGATTTTGTTTTGATGGGAATCGAACTCGGTTAGCATACAACCGCTGTCCTTTATTCTCTCTCCCACACTACGACAATATATATGTTGAATATTACAATGTTTGTGACCATAAGAGTTTGTAATAAAATTACCTGAATAATCGTAATCATTAGGACAGTCGAAGCAAGAGACTTTTCCTTCAACAAGCGAAGTCGAATCCGAGGCCACGAGGCAAGGTGAGAGAGTTGTCGCGAAAATGAACAAAGCTAAGAAATTTGAGAGTAAAGCCATTGGCGTAGACACAGAATACATAAGGAAAACATTATGAAGATGTGTATATATATACAAGTAAATATATATGTGAAAACTATTTAACTAAAAATTTATGTAAACAGAGATATTTTGACGATCACAAGATTTACAATTGCTTCATTACTGAATGGGTCCCAAAGAACGAGCTGAGTAGTTGGCTTGGCGTTAAATGCATGTGTGTATCGCAATCTTATCTCCATGCAAACTTTATTTTATTTAACTTTTGGCTATTCAGGAACACATGAATTTTCTAGTCATTTCGATCGGTTAGGACAATTACTTTTATTTATTTATTTAACTTTCTCGACGTAAGACTTTATGGGTGTTAGATGTTTATTAAGTGATGCTGTGTTCCAACCAGTAAAGTTCAGTTCCCCCAAAGTGTAAATTAAATGTTACTGTATTTCTTTTTATAATTATTTTCATACAAAAAAAATCGTATCTAAATTTATTCAGTCTGTTAATATTCAGCCTAGTGTCCTACTTTTTTAAAAAAAATGTTTTTATTATTAAAAGACATGGTTACACACTAAACATATTATGCGAACTTCCAAAGATTTTCCATTTACCATTTTTTCACCCCCAGCAAGTGTTTTTGATGCAAAAGATATTGCCAATTTTCTCCTATTCTGACCTGAAACTGCTTCATATAGTATCAGCATCAGTTTAAGGGCTTCAGAGCTCTTTGTATCAGCTTAGCAAAAGAAAATTATGTCATCCGCGGAAAGCTAAATATTCAAAAATATATTGCGTTTAAATATTCAAAAATATGAAGTATAAGACATCACCTCATTTATGTGAGCATTAAAAGAAGAAATTATTTCTAAAATGAATCATTGACTTTGATCAATATGTCAAATAACCACTACTTTCTTTCTCCTAAACTATTCCAAATTATCTTTTATCCTTCATATAATTTTGAAAATACCATTACTTTTTTTAAAAAAAATTCACTAAATCCTAAAAGTACCAAAATATCTATCAAACCTCAAATATTCATCTTCTTCAATTCCACCAACCACCATTACCAATAATAAAAAACTCTACATGCCCATGAATCGTCCTATACTCGAGTTTCTAATGTTTATTTACAATCTACAACCATAATATCTTCCATTCTCTCTTAATTTCTATCTATAAATCTCTCTAATTTTCAATTTTAAAATTTCAAAATTCTCAATGCTTCATTTTTTGGTGCATTTCAAATCTAGTTACTTCACATTTTTCGAAAAGTTGCAGAGAGTAGACTTCAGGTGAATTATGTCTTCCATGTAGAGTTCACGTGAAGTCTGCAAGTCAACACAAATGTTAGTTTTGCATTTGACAATTTTCTGGATTCAGAGAGTAGACTTCACGTGAAGTCTACGATATTTTGGAAAGACTACCATTTTGAAAAGAAACTAAGTAAGTCTACTAATAAAATTCATTATCTTGGGTAATTGCAAATATAACCTCCAAAAATGTAGATTTCAGGTGAAGTATGCATCTTAAAAGTCAACATTTAGTCTATTACAGACGTAACCTAGTGAGACTTTAGGTCAAGTCTGTTGTTTATCTTCGTTGACTTCACATGATGTTTATACTTGTAAAGTAGACTTCAAGTGAAGTTTTGAAGATAAACACTAGACATCATGTGAAGTTTGATAGTTTAATTTTATTAAAAATGCATTTAAAGTATGTTTAAATTTTTTCGTATTTCTCCTATGTGGGTGTGGTTGATAATTTATTTGCTTCGTTACCAGTTTAACATGGTTATATATATAGTTAAGTCTGTGTAAATTTTAGAAATATTATAGGTAGCTAATTCATTTAAAGTACACTTCTCGTGAAGTCTTATTATGTGGTCACAACATAAAGTTTTGTTAAATGCATTTAAACCATGTTTAAGTACTTTTGTATATTTTTATATTTTTCCTATGTATGTTTGATATTGTGTTTGCTTATATAGAAAGTATACATGTCTATATATTTTATTATTAATGTATAGATTTTATAAAATTTAGGTAGTTAGTTTATTGAAAATAAACTTCACTTGAAGTCTGAGTCGATGCATAGATTTCAAGGGAAGTCTCCTATGTCTCAAAAAGACGTGTGTGATTTTCTTTTAAAACTTGAAGTCTCTGTCGATGTGTATACTTCACGTGAATTCTCGTATATCTCAAAAATACTTGTGTATGATTGTCTTTGTAAGTACATTATGGTCCTTAGCTACTAATTTTTATGAATATAGAAAGTAAGTGATTACATGTTAGCTTTTGGTTATTGTCGTACAACAGACTTTGTGCTTAATTAATTAGTCAAATATAATAATAAAAACTACACGTAATTAGAAAATCACATGATAATCATTAAGCAAACAAAAAAATCAGTATGGGGCATCATCTTCTTCTCCGTCTCTTGTCATTTAGGAGCCAATCACTCATCGTCCATTTGCAAATGAGATTCGGCAAACATAAATAAAAGAAAACTAAATTTATTAATTACTATAATAAAATCAACAATACTACAAAGTCTGTTACAGAAGTCTCCTTAAAAATAAACAAAAATACTTAATAAAAGTGTAATCTTTAACAACAACAAAAATAAAAAATTGATTCTTCCATAATATTTTCAATAAAAATGTAAAATTTAATTAAAAAATATCTAAAAATAAAAATGTTAACATAATTTTTATTAGAATGTAAAACTTATACAAGAAAAATTAAATTTTCTTATAAAAATCATTAAAATTGTAACCATTAACTAGAAAAAATAAATTTTCAAAAAAATACAATCTTTTCAAAAGATCTCGTTTCAAAAAAAAATTAGCTAGAAAACAAAAAAAAAATCACATAATATTCATTAAAATGACTAAAAACTAGAACTTTACACAAGATTTTATTACAGAAAGGAATTTCACTAGAAAACACCCCAAAAAAATCAAACTTGCATAGCACTATCATTATAAATGAAATCTTTTACAAGAAAAATATAATAAATTAGATATTTCACATCAATTCATTAAAAGATTTCATTTATAATGCAGAAAGAAATCATTAACTAGAATGCAGAAAAAAAATCAAACTTTCACACAAATTTCATTAAAATGAAATATTTCACAAGAAAAGTTCAAAAAAAATTTATCTTTCACGTTATTCATTAAAAAGTTTATTTTTAACAAGAAAACATAAAAAACAAATTAGGGTTTTTCATAAGATCTCCTTTAACTAGAAAACACAAAATGAAAATTAAACTTTCCCAAACCTTTAAAAATAAAATCTTTCACAAGAAAATTCTTCACATGAAGTCAGGTGAAGTCTGCAAACATCGTACATACTTCACATGCAGTCTACACCGTGTAGACTTCACATGAAAATCAAATCAGGTGAAGTCTGCATACATCGTACATACTTCACATGAAGTCTACACCGTGTAGACTTCACATGAAATATGCATCCTGTAATATTCACCTGAAGTCTGCACTAACCTTCAAACATTGTAGCTTCCAAAGTAGACTTCAAGTGAAGTCTGATTTAAAAGTAGACTACATATGCAGTCTAGTCCTATAAATTGTAGACTTCACATGAAGTATGCACTAAACCCTAAACCATAAACCCTAAATTCTAAACCGCAAACCAAATATTAATACGCAAATATTAGACCAAAATTATGTACAAGTTAACTCTTTTATTCCATTTCTATGTTTAGTGGAAAAGAAGGGCATATGAGATATCAATGCTACAAGCTTTAATCAAGGGTTCGAAAAATTTGGAGGCAACAAAATTTTTCCTTCAATGGTAAAAACAGAAACCAGATTTGGCTTAAGAGAATGGATTTGTTTTGAATAGTTGCATATACAACTGAGAAAAGTGTTCATGGAAACTTGATGAGCAAGTGGTACTTTGATAGTGGTTGCTCAAGACATATGACATGAGATCAAGCTTCTCTACAACATATGACATATGGCCAGAACAATGTTGTATGGAGTAATCCACCTCAACATTTCTGGCAAGAGGCTGTTCACACTACATTCTACATCATCAATTGTGTGTACATGTGAAAAGGAACAACAAAGATGTCATATGATTTATAGAAGGATAAAACTTTATTAGTACATTACCTTCACGCTTTTGGATGCGTTTGCTACATTCTGAATGATAAGGATCACCTTGGAAAGTTTGATTCTCGGAGTGATGAAGGTATGTTCCTTGGATATTCAAGTTCGAGTAATGAATATAGAGTACACAATTGTCATACTTTGACAATTTAAGAGACTGTGAACATGGTCTTTGACAATGCTTCCATGTTTTTCCTAACACTTGAGTAACTTGGTGAAAATGATGAGTCTCAACACTCTGTGGAATCTAGTTCTGATGTTTATCCTTCAGAACTGATTGATGTTCATCCTCAAGTACATCAAAATCAGTCCTCTAAAGATGTTATATGTGAGATTTAGGCGAGATTACTCAAGGAAAGTAAATTGATTTCATACAGCTTGTTGGGAATGCAATTTTCATGGCTTTTATGGTACAGAAACTACGAGTTGTTGAATTGATTGAGTATACTTGTTTTGTGTCCAAATTTGAACCCAAGACATACAAGGAAGCTCTGCTAGACGAATTATGGATTGCATCTATACAAGAGGAGCTAGGAAACTTCAATAGACTGAGTGTTTGGAATCTCCTTCCACGACCCAAGAATGTCAATGTTGTTGGTACTGAATGGATCTTCAATAAAAAAAATTGATAAGGATGGAAATGTTGTGAGAAACAAGTAATGGTTGGTGGCCCAAGGTTATTCACAGGTTGATGGTATTGACTTTAAGAAAACATTTGCACGAGTTGCTTGTTTGGAGTCTATAAAATTTCTATTATAAATGACATGCAAGATGGGGTTTAAACTATATCGTATGGATGTTCAAAGTGTGTTCTTAATGGATTTCTTTAAGAGCGACTTTATGTTGAGCAACAAAAGGGTTTTGAAGATCCAAAACATCCTTATTTTTGATCGATTTTCCACGTTTCTGATTGAGAATTGATATACACGTGGAAGTGTGGACAAAACATTGTTTACTCTAAACAGTACTGAAAGATTCATAGTTTTACAAATCTTTGTTGACGACATAATGTTTGGCTCAACCAATCAGAACATGGTTGATGAGTTTGTGGAAGTAATGACTAGAGAATTTGAGATAAGTATAAATGGTGAGCTCACTTATTTTTTGGGATTACAAGTAAAACAAACTGATGATGGAATCTTCGAGAATCAAAGCACGTATGCAAAAAATTTGATTCAGAAGTTTTGTATGGAGACCTGGAAGACAAGAAAGATTCCTATGGGTACAAGCGAAAAGTTATTCAAATATGAGTCAGTAAAATCAGTGAATGTTACAGCTTACAAAAGCTTAATTGGAGGGTTGCTCTATTTAACAGCCAGTTGACCAGATCTTTGTTTTTCAGTAGGAGTGTGTTCCAGATTTCATGTAGATCCTAAAGAAAGTCATTTTCAGGCTGCTAAGTGTATTCTGAAGTATGTCATTGGAACACAAGATCTTGGGATCTTCTACATAAAGGATACAATGACTAGTCTGACAGGATATTGTGATGCAGATTGGACTAGGTCTTTGGATGACAGAAAACGCACAAGTGGCAGAGATTTTTTCATGGGAAATAATATGATAGCATGGCTTAAAAATATAAAGACTTGTTTGTCAACTGTAGAAGTTGAATACATCGGTGTGGGTAGATTTTGTACCCAACTTCAAGGGACGGTACAATTTCTGAATCGTTGCTTGTTTATTATTATAATCAAACTGCCATTAGCATTGCTAAAAATCATGTGCAAAATTCTCGAACTAAGCATATTGACACTCATTATCATTATATTTGTGAACTTGTTGAGGAGAAGCTGGTTATAATTGGTCCTTTGAACATTGAATATCTACTGGCTTATTTGTTTACTAAACCTCTTACGTTTTCATTATTTTGTTGAATTGAGAACTGCAATTGGAATTTGTGATTACTAAACGATGTTTTCAGGTTTTGTTGAGTTGATTTGAGACAGGACCTTGTTTCCGGAAAATGATGGCTTGTACTTGAAAAAAGCAGATGATATCAGTTTTGAGCGAACAAGTGGGAAATGATTGCCTTCATGCCGTCACAAGATGATCTTTGAGCTAAGATACTAAATGTTAGGAGAAGGAGGTCAAATAGCTTAGTAGAGCAAGTGTATACAAGTTGAGATGTCAAGCAATACTTGTTATACAAATTTCACTCGTATGTGAAATATATGGATCACTAGGTTGAGAATTCAAGTGATATCTTTGATTCATGTAGAAGATGTTAGTTTCATTGCTTGTGATGATTTGCCAAAATGAATGATCAAGAAGGGTATATCTACTATCAACAAGCTGATTATACCGTACTTGAGATTTTGTAACAATCAAATGATAAAGCAGAATATTACATCATTCAAGTTTTTAATTGTTTGCTATTCATTCAAGGCTCTCCAAAGGAAATTCCAGGTGTGTGATTCATTTAATGTCTTCAACGCTTAGAAAAAGGCTTGTGATGAAGGCATGACAGTGTGCAAGTCTAGTCACCAAAACTTGATTCTGATCGTACGTCTCAAAGAGTAGAGTATGTGTTGTGCTTCAAAAGATATGGGTTCTCTATGGATAATCATAGAGTCGTTCACATGGTTGGTTATAATTCTGGGTCACTTACGAGTTTATTTGATAAACAGACCTTTGAAAAGGTGCATCATGCTTAATCTCATATGTGATACAGTTGGTCTTTGATTGTGTTGATTCTTGATAATGCTTATGTTTCTTGGTACACTAATTGGTCAATCCTAGCGATTAGACATAAACTTGTTTGTTTTTGTATTGATGTGCAGTCAAGCAAGGGGAAATGATATATTACATGATGAGAGTTTAGCTCTAGATGGATCCAGATGTCTAATCATGGGAGAGAAAAGTTTTAGGGGGAGCACAAAGACAACTTGCTAACTGAAAACAAGAACCTGATTGCGCACAACAGGAAACTGATTGGTCAAGATGCGCATCATACCAAAAAGAGGGAGATCGATAGTGTAAGTTTTGACATCATGTCACGTGATTGAGTTAATGAAACCACGTGATCATAACTTCAAGGTCGGAGAAGAAGACTTCAAGGTTGTCAGAGATTCAAATTCGGAATAAGGGAGAATCTTTAGAAGATCTTATCAAAAGGAAAAGGAAAATTTATTTTTATAAGGGAACGTGAGAGAGTTTTTAGGAAAGAGATGTTGGTCTATTGTGCCTATAAAATAGAAGGTCTATTGTAAACCTAGTTTTCTAAAAACTTAAACCGTAGTTCTTAGAGAGATTAATAAAATTGAGCCTTGAGCTTTTAGGTTATTGGTTATGTTTGAAATAGATTTAGGTTGGTTTCTCGATTAGAATAATTCCAACGAGAATAGTTTTTTTGTAAGATAAGATTATTGATTGATAAATCGTATTTCAAAGTGGTTTAGTTTCTTGGTGACATATTGTCGTTTTCAAAGGTGGTTTCTTGTTTCTAGAAACTTGGAGGAGACACAACAAAGGAGAGAGACCGGTAAACCTCAATATACTAGTCGAGATATGGTCGGAAGACGGTCTAATTGACAAACCCACATGTTGAAAGCGAGCCTCAGAATTGCTCGTTTGAACCAAATGGTTCCGTGCCAAGGCTTGGTAGTACTGCTAGGTCTTAAATCATTCCATGTGAGCGAAGGAGAGAATGAAGGGGAGCTAGAAGCAATAGTAAGCCAAAAGTACTCATCTAATTTATTTGGCGGTAAAGGCAGGGAAACTGTAGAGAGATGGGCGTGCAAAAACAAATGCGGGATATAAGTTTATATCTTTCCAGAATCCATCAATGAAACAACAAATTCTGTGAAAACCGAAGCATGTGTCCACTGAATCGAAACTTGTATCCAAGGAAGTGGAGATGACGTATAAAACTTCTACCATGATTTTGTATTCCACTTGAGCCTAAAACTACAACTATGCTTCCATTTCTATTTGATCAAGAATTTCTCTAAGCTCTCTATCAATCTTTGCATTATTTTGTACTTTGCAAATTATCCATGGAAAGTTTTTCATCTCATCTTAACCTAGGCAGCCACAAGAAAAAAGTAATCCAAATTTAAGAATATTAAGGACTGATGGAATAAATAGCATAGGTTTCTAATGTTGGAGGACACTACATTAACATATGTTTTATCGTTTTACTGTCATTCCCACATCAATAACATACATCCTCACAATTAATACCTCTTTGTCTCAAATTCGATATAATTGTAACACAACCTGATATCTCCTTCCAATTGAAGTGTTTTAACATTAGGAGACACTAAGTCTTACCGCTATGAATTCGTACGAAACTAAAATCCTAACCCACGCCTCCTAACTCATTAATAGAGTTATTCTGGTTATTTCACAGACCTGATTTTACTGTACACATTTTGTATTAATTTACTATAAATAATAGAGAAATAAGAAAAGTATTCGAAAAAAAAACTAAATAAATTTTGATATAGTGGCTTTTTCTAAAAAAGGTTATGTATTCAAATCTATTTAGGAAGAATTTTCTCCTCAAAAGAGAGTTATGTTAAATAATTTGGATTTTGCTCTGAAAACATGTAAGAGTTTCAGTCTGGAATCTTTTATTCATAAAAAGAATAATAATAATAATAATAAATAGGTATTTTTATATGTTTTGAGACGGAACGGTCAACTCTGAAAGATAGTCAACATAATTTATAGGGCTATAAATTTTGTTGGGTACGTTCCAACCGTACTATTATTCTATTGTCAATGTGTCATTTAATCGTCGGTGGTACTCTTTGTGGTTTTCTCTCGCGTTGTTTAGGAAAATAAACAATATATAAAACTAAGTTAACAATGTATTATAAAATAAATTGTCTAAGAGGTTTTAAATCGGGAAAAATGCTGTTAAAGGCATTTAAATGTAAAAACGAGACAAAGTAAATACATATTTTCAAATTATCATTTTAATTGATCAAAACTACTATAAGCTTGTTGTTAATTGAATTGTTAGGGAGTTATTCTTCCGTTAACACCAACACCAATATCATAAAAAGCTTAAATTTTAAAACGCTATAAAGTACTTCCAAATTTTTAAAATGTCAATTTAATCACAATTTTTCGTTGACTGCACTACTATAGGTCTATCGTTAACATAAAACCACACTAACTATTCTCTTCGATCTCATATCAGAATTAAAACAAACTTTAGTTCAAAAAAATTCAAAACCGATTGATGTCATGATCTTAAAAAGCAATCGATTTAGTAATTTTTATATGGATTATTTTTTTGTCAGAATACTAAAACTTATGTTAGCAATAACTATTAAACACAATAATCATAAAGTTAGATATTATAGAGTTTTATAAATAGTTAAAGTTTTATAATCATTTACATCAAATGTTCATACTAAATTATTCTCAGGATCAGAGTTCAAAATTATCCACAGAAAAATTACCTAATCGGTTATTTTTGAAGATCATGACGTCAATCTATTTTAAAAAATTTTGAATTAAAGTTTATGATTCTGATATGAAATCGAAAAGAATTATTAGTGTGAATTTATGTTAACAATGGACTTATAGTAGTGTGGTCAATGAGAAACTCTGATTAAATTGATATTTTGAAATTTTGGGATTAATCTGTCACGTTTTGAAATTTTAGGCTTTTTATAACATTTTTCTATTTGAACATAAAGATGGTGTTAACAGAAAATCAACTCCATAACAACTCAATTAAAGGTGGGGCTCTAGTAACCTGGTCAACTGAAAAGTATGCTTAAAACGATAATTTTAATGTATGTGTTTACTTTGTCGTGTTTTTACATTTATATGCCTTTATGGCACTTTTCCCGTTTTAGATATGCAAATCACTGGACTCTGAGGCACTATTGTCGAGACTTCCATTTCACAAGCTTTCTTCGGTGCAGGCGAGGCTCCTTCTCGCAGGCATCGAGCTCTCATCCTTGGCCTCAGTTTCATGTTCTTCTCACATCATTGATCTCATTTCAATGGAGGCAAGACAGTTTTCAGAACTCCAATCCGACGGAACTCTATAAGTGATTAAAGATTCTCTTACCCATCTCAACATTCTTAACCACACTCTCCCAACGATCTAAGAGGACCAGATCTGTTGGCAGAGGTGACCTAAGAGCCGCCGATGTCAGTGTAGAAGATATCATGGTCGACTAATGTGAGGCAGCCTCCACCAAGGTGAAAAGGAGAACTCTGGTCACTACATTTAGAGTAGAGATAGGGTTTTCAAGTTTTAGTGAGTTTCTCTATTAGTTATATAGATTAACCGGGTCTTAGTTAAATCGATTTAGAAGTTGGTTTGGTTGATTAAGATTGGTTCACTTTAGTCTTTTAATTTTTTGGTTTGCTTGGTATAATTAGCCAAGTTTTCTTCTTCTTTGTAAGTAAGTGAAACGAGTTGAAACAGAGTGATTCTCTAAGCTCATTTGAGATGAAACTTTCTCTCTTGAATCATCAATGAAGCTTCTTGATTCTTCTTCTCAATTGCTCTTTGTTTCTAACATGGTATCAGAGCGAGAAAGCTTTTTCTACACCTTTTTCTCGATCCTATTCTTCTTTCCGAAATCTCTGAAAATCTATGTTCCTTCGCTTCCATATTCTTGACTGCCTTTCCGAAATAGATCTTCAGTCTCCTCACAAGATGCTGAATTTGCGAAAAAAGAAGAGTTGTGAAGCCGGAGTCTTCCTCTGGGCTAGTTCGAAAAAGCATCTGACTTTGTAGATCGAGCAAATCCAAAGAAAATCGAGCTCTGATCGTCAATACTAAGATTGCCGAACAAAATTCTCGAGGAGAAGCAAGTCAGATCTTCGCCATGTCTCAACAAAGTAAGATTCAACATCAAGATTTGCATGATTTTGAAGGACTACAAGTTTCCCCATTCTTCTTGAGTAGTAGCGACAACCCCGAAGCCACTCCCGTCTCTGAGGTTTTAAACGGTACAAACTATAACACTTGGAACATCGCAATGACCATATCTTTTGCTGCAAAGAACAAGCTAGGCTTTGTAGATGGTTTGATTCCTAGGCCTGATAAATCCCATACTCTTTATTGAATCTGGTCAAGATGTATCAGTACGGTGAAGTCATGGATTCTTAACTCAGTTAGCAAAGACATATACAGCAGTATCCCTAGGTTCCAAGATGCCTCTAATGCCTGGAAAGATCTCTAAATCTGGTTTCATGTTACCAATCTTCCTCGGGCTTACCAGCTATCTCAGCAGATTTGGTCGTTTAACCAAGGAACCATGGATCTTTCCTCATACTTTACTAAAGAGAATGTAGGATGATTTGGAATCCACAGACTGCATCAAGACTTGTAAGACCTGCAGTTGTTGTAAAGCAATGTCTGAAAATGCTAGAGTTATGAAGTTTCTTTCTGGTCTCAACGAATCTTACAATGCAGTGAGATCACAGATTGTAATGAAAAAGCATGTCCCAGACCTTTCAACAGTATACAACCTCCTAGATCAAGAGTATAGTCAACGTAACATCACCCATGTGCCTCAAGCTTCTGCTTTCCAGATTTCAAGCAATCACAACTCTCAAGCTGCAGTGAATGTGGAAAATGCTCATGTGAAGTCGAATAAACCAACATGCACTCACTGTGGTTATGTTGGGCACACGGTGGATAAATGTTACAAGATCCATGGCTACCCTCCGAATTTTAAACATAGACAGAAGAATGCTTCCACCAAAGCAGCAATGTCTCAATTTTCTCTTGACGATTCAAATACTTCAACAATAGACATCCAAGATCAGATTAAGACCTTGTCAAAGGAGCAGATTGAAGGAGTTATTGCTTTCTTCAACTCTCAGATGTCTACTGTTGCCTCAACTTCCAAAACTGACAAGTCAACAACAGGAGGAACAATAACAGCACTTCCTAGTATGGCTTTTAATTCTTCCACTTTGAATATTGTAGGAGCATTAAGGGCCACAGGTAGTATCTTGTCTCCTTTATCCTGGATCATTGATAGTGGGGCAACTCACCATGTTGCTCATGACAAATCTTTGTTTAATAAGCTGTCTATGTTGTCAGATTGTTCAGTCACTCTTCCTACAGGGTTATTTATCATTACAGCTGAGATTGGTAGCATCTGAATAAACGATCATTTGCTTCTTCATGATGCTCTTTATATACCTGACTTTAAACTTAGTTTGACGAGTGTCAGTCAGCTAACAAAAGATCTAAAGTGTAGGCTAACATTTGATAACAAAAGATCTCATACAGGATCTTACTAGGGGAATGACGATTGGTCAAGCTGAACAAGTGGGCAGTCTCTACCTCTTGGACAAATCTGCAATCAGAAATAGTTTGCTTCCTAATTTTGTTGTAGTTTCTCGACTCTGGCACCAAAGACTAGGGCACCCTTCTTTGTCTAAAACTAGTGTTATTGCTGATATTGTAGGTCTTAAACATTTTTATAAAAACACCTTTCACTGTGAAATTTGTCTCATTTCAAAGCAAAGACGTCTTCTTTTTCCTTCTAAGAACAACATGTGCGATAATGCTTTGGATTTGCTTCACATAGATGTTTCAGGACCCTTCTCAGTTGAGACAATTGATGGTTTTAAACACTTCCTGACTATTGTTGATGATTTTAGCAGGGCCACTTGGGTTTATCGCATGAAATCCAAATGTGATGTTCTTCACATATTTCCAGATTTCATAACCATGACAGAGACACAATATGGAGCAAAGATCAAAGGGGTCAGATCAGATAATGCTCCAGAACTTCGCTTTGATGAGCTGTTTCGTTCAAAAGGGATTAGAGCCTTTCCTTCTTGTCCCAAAACTCTTGAGTAAAACTCAGTAGTGGAACACAAACACCAACACATCCTAAACGTTGCAAGATCTCTTTTATTTCAAAGTAACTTGCATGTTGAAAAATGGGGTGATTGCATACTAACCTCTGTGTTTCTTATTAACAAGTTGCCTACCCCATTGCTCAAAAACAAGACTCCCTATGAGTTGTTGACAGGAAAGGCACATGAGTACATAGACCTGAAGACTTTTGGCTGCCTCTGTTACGAAACCACCTCGGCTAAGAATCGTCACAAGTTTTTGCCAAGATCAAAACCATGTGTATTCCTTGATTATCCAATAGGATATAAGGGATACAAAGTGATGGATTTGGAAACAAATTCGATACATATATCTCGAAATGTTGTTTTCTATGAGGATATATTCCCTAAAGCTGAATTGCATCTCACTACTGACTATTTTTCTTTCTTTCATGAAGATAAGGAGCAATCACAACTACACACTACAAGTAGATCTCCTACTCATGCTTCTGAGGAAACTACAAGAACGCCTCAAGATCACACTCAGTGCTCAGAAACAGAAGCTATTGCAATTGGGGAAAGTCAGAACTCTGATAAAACAGATTATACTCTCTCCACTCTCCCTAAAAGACAAACAAAACTACCAAGTCACCTTGTAGATTACTATTGTAATGTCACGGAAATTGACATCCCTTATCCTCTTGCAGGATATCTCTCGTATGTCAACTTGTCCGAGGAATATCACCACTACATATGCATTGTGATGACACTAGGAGAACCAAGCACTTTCACTCAGGCCAAGAAATTCAGTGAGTGGCTACAGGCAATGAATGATGAGCTGAGAGCTCTCAAAGAATCAGGGACATGGTCTATATGCTCTCTTCCACCAAACAAACGAGCGATATGATGCAAGTGGGTCTACAAAACTAAGCTGAATGCAGATGGCACACTAGAGAGGCACAAAGTGTGTCTCGTTGTCAAAGGCTACACACAGCATGAAGGAATGGATTTTGTTGACACTTTCTCTCTAGTCGCCAAGATGACCACAGGAAAGACCCTGCTAGCTGTTACTGCTGCAAAAGAGTGGAGTCTGACACAACTCGACATATCCAATGCCTTCCTTAACGGTGACTTGGAGGAGGAAATATACATGCAGTTGCCGCCAGGTTACACTCCAGAGAGTGGGAAAATTCTCCCGACAAATCTTGCCTAATGTTAAGAAAATCCATATATGGATCGAAGCAAACATCACAACAGTGGTTCCTGAAGTTCAGTGACTCACTCCTCAGCCTTGGCTAATCAAAATCTCACACAGACCACACCATCTTCATTCAGAATATTGGAGGTCAGTACATAGCAGTATTGGTATATGTTGATGATATAATTATCACTACAAATAACGAGAAGCTTGTAGATGATTTAAAGTAAGTGTTACATAAATGCTTGAAGCTGAGGGACTTAGGACCTCTAAGGTATTTCCTTGGTTTTGAAATAGCAAGATTCCAGACTGGAATTTCCCCCTGTCAAAGAAGATATATCCTTGATTTACTTGCAGAGACTGTTCTTCAAGCCTGCAAGCCTTCCAACATCCCTATGGACCCAATTATCTAGCTAATAGATGACAGTAATGAACCTCCTCTCCAAGATCCTTCTGTTTTCAGGCGGTTAATGAGAAGGATGATGTATTTGACTATTACTCGACCAAACATCACCTTTGCAGTCAATCCATTATGTTAGTTCTCCTCCAACCCTAAGCAGTCTCATCTTCAAGCAGCACACAAAGTGCTTCGATATCTCAAGAATACAATCTCCCTTGTTGTTTTGTTTTCAGCAGATTCTGACTTAACCTTAAGAGTCTTCCCTGATGCAGATTGAGGGTCTTGTAAGGATACTACGAGGTCCATTTCTGGATACTGTATGTTGCAAGGGAACTCTCATCTCATGGAAATCAAAAAAGCAACATACAGTTGCATTATTTTCAGCAGAGTCAGAGTATAGGGCCATGGGATTCAGGGTCAAAGAAGTGCAGTGGCTGGTCAATTTGCTACCGGAGCTACAGATTCCACAGACAAAACCAGTAGCCTTCTTTTGTGATTCCACATCCGCTATTCACATTGCTCAAAATGATGTCTTCCACGAGAGAACCAAACATCTAGATCCTGATTGTCACGTCGTCAGGGAAAAGGTTCAATTTGATCTAATAAAGCTCCTTCATGTGAAGACTGACCATCAGCTAGCAGACATATTAACCAAACCGCTGGCTCAAGGACACTTTTAGGATCTTCGAGGCAAGATGTCACTTCTAAGCATATAGGTGACATCTTGAGAGGGGGTATTAGTTATATAGATTAACCGGGTCTTAGCTAAATCGATTTAGAAGTTGGTTTGGTTGATTAAGATTGATTTGGTTTAGTTTTTTAATTTTTTGGTTTGCTTGGTATAATTAGCCAAGTTTTCTTCTTCCTTGTAAGTAAGTGAAACAAGCTGAAACAGAGTGATTCTCTAACCTCATTTGTAATCGAAATTTTCTCTCTTGAATCATTAATGAAGCTTCTTGATTCTTCTTCTCGATTGCTCTTCATTTCTAATATTCTCCAACGGAGTTTGACCGCCTTTTTTGCTATGTCTTATCTCCTTGTGGACCAACTTTATTTTGGGTAACTTCCTTAATGGGTTTTCTCAGAATGTATTTACTCTAACGGCCTTGTCCCTAGTTTTCATTGGGGCTTTGTCTCTTCCTCCATGGAAAGTCTACTCCAATCTAGGACTTTCTTGAGCCCTTTTACTTCCATTAATCTGGAGCTTTCTGCAAAAAATTTAGCTTTTATAACTCTTTGAGCCTCTGAATAAGTTATGTTATTGTTTACATATATAGAACAATTGTCCACCTTGGTTATGGTAAGAATCCTAATGGATTTCAATGGAGATGGAGTGAGGACCTACAAGCTTTCATGAAGACCTCTTTGATTTTCCTAATCAAATATCTATCTTCCATTTGTATTGGATGTTATGCTTTTTTGGTTTAATGATGTATTTCTTCTGCTTCAATGGATTTGTAACCGAGTTTTATTTTTTTTTGTCTACGGCAAATTATATTGGGCCACAACTGGCCAGCCCGATAGCCAAATTCCTACATAATGTAGGCATGGGGACTCGATCCCGGGTTATGCAAATGCGCTGCCTTAAGTGGACTTACCGCCTGCCACTAGGCTAGATGCCATTTGCAATTTATAACCGAGTTTAAAATCATAATAATGAAGTTTGTGCAAAAAAAGAATAAAAAAAGATATAAAACTAAGTTAATTTATCTATTCAATAGATATCTGTTAAGCACCTAATTAATGGTCTATTTATAGATATCTCACAAATTAGTGCTTTCATTAATTATAGATTCAACACAAAGTATTACGCGGGTTAAACTATAATTTAGGGAGTCGAGGACATGTGGCCTAGTGGTTTAGTCACTTTATAAATCCTCATGGCACCAGGGATCGAACCCCCTACCTATAGTTGTAGGAGTGGGATTTAAAAGCCAGTAGACTAGTTGAAAAAAAAACTATAATTTAGGGATTTGATATTTTGATATATAATGTTAAGAGATGAGCAAATAAATGCGGATCATCTTTGTCCTTACTTTTATTTTATAATAATTATATGAAATCATGATGGTTTAATGCATCTGGGAAATATTGTCAGACTTGGCTATACAGTGGTCGAATTCAACTGTATCGAATTTACTAAGCTTTCTAAGAACCAAACATAATTTCTTAAGAATAATTTTCTTTGTATTGATTAGAAATTAAACTCAAAACAAACAATTACACCATTGTATTATCTTCTCGTAAATCATCACAAGTGCAACGATCATGAATATATAGAGTTATCAAAGGCATTAGATAACTCTTCCTAATCTTATTCTAAATAGAAATTTATAACTCTTAAATCTATCTAGAATCTTTTAAATCTTATCTTAACTTTAATTTCCTTTTTAGTTATTTTATTTAGCCTACAAGCTATTGAATCTTAACCAACATTTACCTCATTTTTTCCGTCTGAAAGCAATAATATAAATAAAAGGTCCAAAGACCAGAAATACATATTACAAACAAAGATAATATAAAAATAGATCCAACAATAACCCAAAAATCATAAATTCTAGATGGGAAAGATCAAGATCATGAGTGATCATGACTCCGTGAATGACTCTACCACCTAGGGATCTACTAGGGACATCGCCATGCAAATGCCTCCGACAAAATGGCGAGGAAGACATCGTCGTTCTCCTGTCCAAACCTCCTGCAGCCAACAATCAACAAGATCTGCTCCACAAAAATTGAAATTATCACTAGAAAACAGTTAAGAGGAAACATCACCGATTTGCTCCTCCAAAAATTTCAACGCCTCAAGATTCAAGCATCTTGTCTTGAAATTTATTCACAGGCACTGTGGCATCAGCAATTGAAGAATTACTATCGAATATGAAACAACCGCTTGTAAGGAATCTCAAAAAAGGAGTCTCCAATGATGGTTAAGCAAAGTGATAAATGAGTAGATCTGAAGAATTGATCGTTAACCCAACACCATTAAAACACCTAAACATGGTCAAAATGACATCAATAGGAGAAAGGGAAAGAATGGATTTTTTGTGAGCTCAAGTGCAAACTTGTTGTCAGTTTGAATGATTGTCTTCATGCATTCCTTTCCTGTAATCTCACTCATTAACTCTTGTAACCAAATGGCTTCCTTTAATGCTTTAGTTGCTGCAATAATTCTACTTCACAAGATGATAAGGTTATTGTGTTTTGTTTCTTCGAGCACCAATTGATCGGAGATTCTCCTAAGTAGAACACATGTCCCATTGTACATCTACCATCATTAATGTCGACATTATGGTTAATGTCACTGTAACCAATTATAGTCTTTGATCCTCCTTTCTTGAACTTCATACCATATCTAATTGTTCGTTGCAAGTATCTTAGGATCTGTTTTAATGCCTTGTCTTGAGACTCTCTTGGTTGATGCATATATCTACTTGCTACTCCAAATGAGAAAGGTAAATCTGATATAGTGTGTCATAGATATGTTAAGCTTCCAATTCTTCTTTGATATAATGTAGCATCAATCTTTGGATCATCTTATTTTGACTTGCATAATTTTAATCCAATCCCATTGGTATATGAGTAGGATTACAATCATCAAGACCTGGTTCAATTAGAATTTTTTGAGCATAATTTCTTGCTTAGTATTGATCCCTTCTTCAGTTTGATGCACTTCCATACCGAGATAGTAAGTAAGCTTTTCCGAGATCAGATATTTCGAAGTTACAAGACATTGCAGACTTAAACTTGTTGATGATCTTCATAGTGTTTCCTGCTATGAAAAGATCGTTTACATAAACTGCAGCTATGGGTAAATCATGTCATTTTCCTTCCGATAAATAGAACTCTCTTTAGAACATGTTTTGAACTTCAAGCTTCTCAAAATTTGATCAATTTTTGTGTTCCAACCTCGAGGATCTTGCCTTAATCCATATACAACTTTAGAGACTTTGAAAAACTTAGACTATTCTCCCTACTTTTCAAATGCATCAAGTTGAGATACATAAACTTCTTCGTTTAATTCACCATGTAAAAACGTAGTTTTGACTTCTAAATGATGAATTTCTCATTCGTTAGAAGCTGAGTAATCTTATATTTTCTATTCGTGCCCCTGAGCAAACACTTCGTCAAAAATCAATTCCAACTTGTTGTGCATATCCTTTTGCCAGCAACCGGGCTTTAAACTTTTTTATAGTTCCATCTGCGTCTCGCTTGAGCTTGAATATCGACTTTACTGCGATAATATTTGCTTTATACAGTTTATTAACCAATGTCCAGGTTTTTTTTTGTTGATTGGCACAATTTCTTTTACACATGCGTTGTTCCATTCATCAAAATCCTTCGCTTATTCATAGCTCGTTGGCTCATTATTTAGTAGTAAGAATCTTTCAAAGTCAATATCAGCCTAGAGAAGATAGTCACTTAGATATGAAGGAGGTTGAACTTGCCGTGTTGTTCTTAGTAGAGGTTTTGTTGGTGTTTTATTGTGTTGTTCTACCTCTATTTCCTTAGTTCCAACCTCTTCTTCAATTTCTTGTGAGCTATGCTTGTCATCATCACTTTCTTGATGATTTTTAACACTAAATGGACCGAGTCCATTGTCTTGCGTTACTCCCCCACGTCAACTGGAGCATACATGGTCTGTTCGTGTTGCTTTCATTTGCTCATTTCCAATTCCAAGCTTCTTATCATTGAAAGTATCATTCCTTACTTACAACAACCCTTCTTGTTGTTGGATTGAAAAGTTTGTAAGCTTTTGATCCAATTTCAATTCCAAGATGCACCAAAGATTGAGAATGATCATCTAACTTTCTGAGACTTCCGGTTTCCACTTTTGCATAAGCAAGACAACCAAATACCCATATATAACTTATGTTTGGCTTCTTGTTCCAGAGACATTCTTATGGAGTCTGTCTTTGTAACGCTCTTGTTGAGACTTGATTGATCACATACGTTGAATGCCTAACTCCTTCTCCCAATAGATAGTTTGGTAGATTTATTGCTTTTAAAATACTTTGAGTCATCTCCATAAATAATATGTTTCTTCATTCTACAACTCCATTTTATTGTAGTGTATATGGTGCTGTCGATTTGTCTTTTAATTCCATTTTTCATAGAATTCTTAAAAAATATAATTGATGTGAATTCTTAACCTCTATGTGTTCTTAATGAGATGATCGTTTTCTCTAGCTCCTTTTCAACCAATAGACCACATGTGTCTCGTACGATCATCAATAATGACAACACATACTTGTTTTATGCTAAAGTAGGTGGGGTAATTGGTCCACAAAGATCATCAAAATGTTTAACCCCTATGATGTTTGCTAATCTGTGAACCATCTGCTGAGTTGACATGTCTTTAATGGTGTTTAAAGCCTAAATGACCAAGACGAGCATGCCATTTCTATGTTTCTTCTTCCATCTTTGTAAGTAGACAAATCAGTGTGCCAATTGGAGCTTAACCTTGTACAATCTGTTTTGAGATCTCTTAACTTTCACAAGTAATCTACCACTTGGATCATGTAGTGTCAAGGAGTAATCTACTACTTCACAACCTTCTTCAGTGGCTTGTGCTAAGCTCACAATGTTACTCTTGAGGTCAGGAATGTAGGATTTTTATGTCATTAGTTTACGTTCTCATGTTTTGGCTTGACAGATAGTTGACCCCTTCCCTTTGTTGCTAACGTAAGATCCATCTCCAAACTTAACTCTTCCTTTTATCTTTGTATTTACTCTGAGAAATATGATTTTTCTCCAGTCATGTGGTTGCTTGCCCAATTATCTAGATACCACAATCCATCTTCTCTATTCTCGTTTTCATACTTCTTTGGCAACACTTTCTCCTCATTGAGAAAGATAACTTTGTGCATATACAAAGATTTATCAGCATCTTCAGTTTTAAAATCCACTTCTTCTACTTTATTCATCTCTTCAATTTTCTTCTTTTTCTCTGGATCAACTGAAGCAAAGTGGCTCTTTTTGTAACATCGAAATGTAACTATGTTTGATCTGTCTTTATTTCTTTCCTTTGTTCTTGTGAGTTTGGCCACCTCGTCCCTTTCCTCTGCCACATCCTTGTCCTTTAGATTTATTGAAATAGCATTTGAGTAAAGTAGATTCCTTTGTGTTTCTTTCTCTTCCTCCTAAACGATTCTCTCTTCATATGCCTTTAAGCGACCAGCAATATCGTCATAACCAGTTATGTCCAAAACCTACTCCAGTGATGTTATGATATGAATGTATCTATTTCTCGGTATTACATTTAGATACTTCTTGACCAATTTTGATTCCTCAATCACTTCCACTAGAGGTGCTGATTTTGAAGCATTCTCTAACATTCTTCCGGCAAAATCATATATTTTATCTGAATCTCATCCTCATTCTTGGGAATTTTGACATAAGATTTTGGAGCCTCGCCTCTTTCCTTGTTTTTACTCCAAGACTCCTAGTCTTTATTGCATCCCATATACCTTAAGGAGAAACATGCAGTATCAAACTCTCTAGTATCAATGTAACTATGTCCTCACTAAACCCTAAACCTCTACACTCGATCATAATTCAATGGTGTCCCAAACTTTGTGAACTTGCAACAAAACTTTCATCCTCATCGACGAGACACTGTAATTAGTTGCGTTCAACATCAGACACACCACAACCGATGGTACCAATAGTCCCTCTTTGGTTTCACGCCGTCTCCCATAGCTCGATTCTTTCTTCTTCACCGATTTGTAGAGTCAAAACAGGATCTTTGCTCTAATACCAAATAATGTTTCTAATAGCAAAATGTAGCTTCTCAAGAATGACTTTCTTTGTATTGATTAGAAAATAGACTCAAAACTAACCAGTTACACAAGCGTAATGTTCTCTCGTAAATTATCATAAGCTCAATGATCACAAATATATATAGTTATCAAAAAATTTAGATAACTCTTCCTAATCCTATTCTAAATAGAATTCTATCTCTTACATTTAGCTAGAATCTTACAAACCTCATCTGAACTTTAATTTCATCTTAACAACCATTTATTTCAACATATTTCAGGTACACTGGTTGTGGTTAAGTGACTAAAGCCTAATAAATCATAGCAATGGTTGGTATAGTTCTAGATATTAATACTTACGGACTATGGTGTTGGGATTTGATCAAAGTAAGGTGTGGTTGTTGTTAACGGGCTAAACTATGTTTGTTGAAGGCCCATGAATTGTTGAATCAGAAACAACGAGTCCATTGATTCACTAATACATAATCAACTACAAATACGTATAAAAATATGTGTTTAGTTTGTTTAAATATTAAGATAGAGGATCAAATAATAAAAATTAGATTGAGTGGGATTCAAAAGTTTGTTGAGAGAAAAAGATGAATCTGCGAGAATATCAGTTGTGATTCATCTTCTTCTTCGATTAATTCTGAGATAATGACTTAATCTTAGTGTACACAATGATTAAGTATACAAAGTAAATGTTCTAAGTGATTCTCTCTTGGATATGTACTTGATAAAGAGCTCAATTACTAAAGCACATAAGTCTTTGTGCTTCGGCTCTGTTCTTCGATTTCTTGTACCAGGTTCTTCAAGATTCATCTTTGGTTTACGACATCTGCTCTAAAGGATTTAACAATCTTAAGCAACTGATCGGTTAGAAGACTAATGACAAAGTACGACATTGTACCAAACATATCCATGATTCAGCCTGTCACGAGTTCTTACTATAGAAGGTGATATGAGGAATTGCTTTTCTTCTTCCAAGAAATCAGACTTGTCATCAGGGAGATCTTTGACCTTAACTAATACTCTCTCCGTGCCTATTATGCCTAGGTATTCGATGTCTAGTGCACTTTTAATAAATGTTGGTGTTAAGTAGACTATTGAGGATGTGATGTTAGTTTTGATTAAAATGGGAACTATTTGGGTAAAGCTTTATGTTGTGGTAGACTCTTTGTATTGGAAACTGATTATATAAATAAAGTGAATGATTCCGCTTACTTGGTTTTTGGTCTCAATAATTCACATGGTAGGCTTGGTCATTTGAATGTAAAATCGATTAAAACACTAAAACAAGCTAATCTGATTCATGATTCCATCGATTCCAATCCATCAAAATCTGAAATCTGTGTAGAAGCAAAGCATGCTGGATTACTTTTCACAAGTCAAATTTCTCGTTCATCTTGTCTACTTGAATTAATTTATTTGAATATTGTTGAATTTAAGAATACATCTAGCAAGGGAGGAAAAGGCTATAAAAATACATTTGTTGATAACTTTTCCAGGTTTGCTCGTTTGTATTTGTTAAAATCAAATGATGAAGCTTTTGACATGTTTGTTCAATCCAAGAATGAAGCAAAAAATCAACTAGATAAGAAAGATGAAGCGGTTGAGATATGATAGAAGAGGAGAATACATGTCTGACAAGTTTATATGTTTTTGCATTGGGGAAGATATAATTCATGAGATGTTAGCTCCATACTGCCCACAACAAAACGGGATAGCTGAAAGGAAGAATAAGACCCTCAAGAATATGATAAATGATATGTTCTCACTGCATGTCATGTTCTCAATTGATTTCCCCACAAAGGTATCTTTGTAACTCTTCCTGAAGTATGGAAAGGATACCCTCCAAATCTAAGATATTTTTGTGTGTGGGGCTGCCTAGTAAAAGTCGGATTACCTGATTTTAAAAGAAACAATATTGCTTGTAAAATAATGGAAGCAATACTTATTAATTATGTAAGTAATATTGATGCTTATATATGCATTTGCTTTGACAAGGAATCTATGAGTCTCGGTCATGTAGTTGAATCTTGAGATGTTGAGTTCCTTGAACAAATATTTCCATTTAAGAAATCTAGTGGTGCTTGTTTTTCTATGCCTTATCTTTCAAGAAGGAATAAGAGGATGAGAATACCTTCAGATTTTGGTGCAGTTTTCATAAAAAATAATATTGCAGATGAAAACGAGCTGAATAAAGAGATTATCGTTATATTCTTTTTGGAAGAAGATCTGATACATTCTCAGAAGCAATGAAATCTAGTGATGCTCTATACTGGAAAGACGTTATTGACAGTGAGTATGAGTCAATTATCAGTAATCATATTTGGGAAATTGTAGATCTTCCAAATGGATGCAAAGACATGATTTGTAAATGGATTATAAAGAAGAAATTAAAGACAGACGGATCGATAGACAAATTAAAATCCAAACTAATGGCTTATGGATACACTCAAAAAAGGGACTTGATTTTTCTTATACTTATGCACATGTCACTTAGATTGCATCTATTAGATTGAAAGTTAGTTGTTGCATTATCTCATAGGTTGATAGTAAATCAAATGGATGCTTTTCAATGAATATTTAGATGAGCAAATTTATATGATCCAACCAGATGATAATTTAGAAGGTTTGTAATTGAAGAACGGAAAAGTAAAGTGTACAAATTGAAAAAATCTATGTATGGTTTAAAGTAGACTGCTAATAAATGGTTTGAAAATTTCAGTTATATGAATGGATTTACATCGAATTTAGGAGATACTTGCATCTTTAGTAAAAAAATCAAGTATGAGTATGTTGTTAAATGTTTTCTGCTCTAAATTCACTATCAAAGATCTTAATGAGTTAGATGTTATCTTGGGAATAGAGGTGACTAAAACAGATAAAGGATATAGCTTGTCTAGGTCTCATAACCTAGAAAAAGTCCTCAAGAAATTTGGATATTGGGACCTGCTGCTAGAACTCCATATTATGCTTCATTGCACTTATGTAAGAATAGAGGTGATAGTATAAGACAGTGTGATTATGCTAAGATTTTGGGTAGTGTAATGTATCTAATGAATTGCACAAGGCAAGATATAGCTTATGATGTTAGCAAGTTAAGTAGGTATACTCATAGTCTTAATGATGATCATTGGAAAGCTATGTATCGTCTGATGATATACCTAAAAGGGACTTTGAATTGGAGTCTAGATTATGATGGATCTGTATGTGTATTGGAAGTATTTTGCGATGCAAACTACATAAAGACAGTTATGAGATTAACTTTACTAGTGGTTATGTGTTTCACTGTTTATGCTAGGAGGTGGAGCTATCTTATGGAGATTGAGAAAACAAACCTATATAGCAAGATCCACAATGGAATATGAGTTGATTGCACTAGAGTTAGTAGGATAAGAAGCTTATTGGTTGATAAACATCTTTGTAGCAATGAGATTAACTCTACTAGTGGTTATGTGTTTTAGTGTTTATGCTAGGAGGTGGAGCTATCTCATGGAGATCGAGAAAGCAAATCTATATAGCAAGATCCACGATGGAATCTTAGTTTATTGCACTAGAGTTAGTAGGACAAGAAGCTTATTGGTTGAGAAACGTCTTTGCAGACTTGCAAATGGTTAGTAAATGTTGTCTTCTATACTGATAAAGTATGATTCACAAGCTGCCATTAGGATAGCTATGAATAAGTTTTACAATGGAAAAAAGCGACATACTCGATGAGATACAAAGTGTTAAGAGACCTAATGGAGGCTGGAGTCTTATCAATAGAGTTTGTGAGATCTATAAGAAGAATATAGCAGACCTTTTCACCAAAACTTTGTGTGGTTGTTTGGTAAAGAAACAACAAACGAAATACAGATGACTTGGACATAATTTTTTTGAGATTTTCTGGCTCCTTACCATTAGAATTTATTCACTTAAACCATGGTTCAAAAAATCAAACAAAGAAAACAACATAAAAAACTTGGATAAGTCTAAAGCAGTGGCGTGCCTATTAACAAAAAAAAAAGACATTTGCCTAGGGCTCCCAAAATATATAAATTTTTGGGGCCCCCTAATACCAAAAATCTAAGTTAACAAAATGGTTAAGATCCTTTCATTTAATTGTAATATTAGAGTTCAAGTCCTGATGGTGAATAATGAAAAAATTTCTTTTAAAATTTATTGTAAAATTATCTTGTATGTACGTTTAAAAACCCAAAAAGAAAGTTGTTAGTTTGTTTTAAAAAAATTCAAATTTCTAAAAACTAAAACATAAATTGTTAATTAGGTATTGGTTGCTCTGAATTTAAGTATTGATGATGTGAGACAAGGATATGATAATGGATCCAATATGAAGGGAAAAAGAGATTTATTGACGTCAACTCACGTGCCTTTTATACATCATGTAGTTGTCATAGTCTTAATCTTGCTCTTAGTGATATGGCAACCACTTCTCAAAAAGTCATTTCATTTTTTGGGATAATTAGCGAATTTATTGTCTATTTGCATCTTCGACTAAGCGATGGAAGATATTGGAAGAAGTAGTGGGAGGTTTGTCAGTTAAAAATTTGTCGCAAACTCGGTGGGAGAGTCATGTTGAATGTGTCAAGGCAGTAAGATTTCAAACTCCAAAAATAAGAAATGCTCTGATTCATATAGCAGAAAGTAGTGATGATCCAAAAGTCCAAAGTGATGTTGAATGTCTTGCGACAAGTGAAACACATAGGATTGGAAATTATGAAATTTTACTCTCTATGGTGATTTGGTACAAAGTTCTCTTTGCAGTCAACACTGTAAGCAAGAGTTTGCAATCAGAAGACCTGAACATTGAAGTTGCATTTTCCTAGTTAAACGGACTTGTTTCTTTTTTCCAAAATTATAGAGATAGTGGTTTTGATAGTGAAAAATCAGATGCTAAAGTAATTGCACAGTTTATGGAAATTGAAGCCATATTTTCAACAAAGGAAAAACGTGTTATCAAAAGAAAAATAAAAATTGGTGAAGAATGAGAGATAGTTGATGAAACTGTGAATTTATCTCCAGATGAGAGCTTTAGAATATATTATTTCAACCAAGTCATGAATCAAGCTCTCTATTCTCTTAAGACAAGGTTTAAGCAATTTCAAAAGTACGAACAAACTTTTGGTTTCCTATTTGATTTAGAGGAACTAAAGTCAGCAAGTGATGATAACTTGGAGACATCTTGTACCAATCTTGAAGTATTTTTAAAACATGGAAATCATTCTAATGTTATAGGAGATGAGTTGTATTTTGAACTAACAGTTCTGAAAAATGTTTTACCAGAGGAATGCAAGAAACCCTTTGAAGTGTTGAACTACTTCAAAGGAATGGAAGATTGTTATCCAAACTCATGGATTGCTTATCGGATTTTGTTGACGATTCTAGTTTCGGTTGCTTCAGCTGAAAGAAGTTTTTCAAAACTAAAGTTGGTAAAGACTTATTTGCGATCAACTATATCAGAAGAAAGACTAAATGATTTAGTAATCATATCTATAGAAAGAGACCTAGTTAGAAATTTAGATTATGAGAATTTGGTAGAAGAGTTTATTGAAACTGAAGGAAGAAAAAAAGTATGTCTTAATCGCTTGTTTTTTTTAATTTTGTTTTGGTTTATCAATATAATTTTTTAATTATATTATATTTATATTATAAATGATTCTTTTTACTAATATTCGCTTTAGATCTCTTTAAGGCTAGGCATGACACTGGTCTTAAAGTTAACAAGCTGGACGAACAAACTCAATGTGTTGAAATGTTCATGCTTGTTATAGGAATGTGGAAAACCCGATTCACATTTGTATTTTATATGGTTTCTTTAAACAAGAAACAGATTGTGTAATAATTTCAAAAAAAGAAGGAAGACTAATGATTGTATTGTTTTGAATAAATTTATGCGAAATTATCTCATAAAAGGTATTGATTCAAGTCTATAAGATATCAATGTTGATTTCTGAATTATTTCGATCAAATGGAGGATGGTGAGGTTTCATCAAAATAACTCGTGGGTTGTTAATGGGCTAAAATATGTTAGTCAAAGGCCCATGTATTGTTGAATCAGAAACGATGATTCCATTGATTCATTAATACATAATCAAATGCAAATACGTATAAATAGACGTATTTAGTTCGTTGTAGATAGAGGATCGATTAACAAGAATCTGATTGAGTGAGATTATAAGAGAGTTGAGAGAAAAGATGAATCTGTGAGAATATCACTTCTGATTCATCTTCTTCCTCAAGCTAAACTTCTCTTCTCTGTTTCTATTTTCTGTTTCGATTTCTTTCTTTTTCTTCTTTGATTCATTCCGAGATAATAATTTAATCTTTGAGTACATAATGATTAAGTATACAGACTTTCAGTTACATAAAAATTTTGTTAAAAGCTTTTCTATTTCTGTTAATCACAACGATAAACTTTACAGAGTTTACATACAATGACAATAAACATTTAATGTAAACCAGAAATAACCACATGATTTCAATTTGAATCGGTTTAAAATAACCAATATTCCCCCTGAAGATGACCCAAGTATTGAGAGTAAGCTTATCTTGCCAATAAGATCCTTGAAAAGCATAGGAAATAATGGTTTTGTGAAAACATCCGCAAGTTGATTGTGAGTCCGCATGTGCATTGTATTGAGTAAACCACCAGTGATATAATCTCGAGTAGTGTGACATTAGTTCTCGATATGCTTAGTACGCTTGTGGAAGACTGCATTGTTGGCAATGTGTATAGCAACATTCGAGTAACAAAAGAGAAGAACAGGACTTTGTCGTGGAACCTGCAATTCATCCAAGAGCTTAACTAACCAATTGATTTCACAGCTTGCAACAGCCATAGCTCGGTATTTTGACTATGCGGAAGAGCGAGAGACAACATCATGTTACTTGGACCTCCAGGAAGTGATGGAATCGCCGAGAAACATATAATATCTTATTTGTTGATCGTCCCGTAACAGGGCATAAAGACCAATCAGTATCAGTGAAAGCTTTCAGCTGCAGATCAGATGTAGAAGGATAGAACAATCCCAATCCAACAGTCCCTTTAATGTAGTGAATCACTTTATTTGCAGCATTAAGATGTTAAGGTTTGGGAGCAGAAGAAAACGGAATCACTTTATTGACCGCAAAAGCAAAAGAGATGTCGGGTCGAGTAATTGTTAGGCACATGAGTTTTCCAACAAGAAGCTTGTAGACTTATGGATTATCGAGTAAAGGCTCATCACTATGCAGACTGAGTTTTATACTCGGCTCCATGGATTTACTGGAGGGTCTACAAGGCATAACGATGTTAACAAATGCAAATACCTTTGCTGGAACGAGCTATCTCAAGACCTAAGAAATATTTCAAAGGCCCTAAGTCGAGGAGCTTATAGACTACTTCGAGATCAAATCCTTGACATGAGTGTCATTGTCACTTGCTATAACTATGTCATCGACATAAACAAGGAGAGCAATGTAACCAGCTGAGTTATGGTGAATGAATAAAGCATGATCTACATTTGACTTGTGGAAGCCCAAATCAAACAGAGTGGAAATGAATTTGAGAAACCACTGGCGAGATGCTTGCTTAAGGCCATAGAGAGACTTTTGAAGCTTAAGAACTACATTAGGAGGCAGTGTTTCCCTCTTACTAGAAGCATACCCCGAAGGAAGTTCCATATAAGTTTCTTCATCAAGATCCCTGTTGAGAAAAGCATTGGAGATATCAAGCTGATAAAGAAACCAATTCTTAGCAGAAGAAACAAAAAAAAAGAGTTTTGGCGGTTGTCATTTTGGCAACATGAGAGAAAGTATCGACAAAATCAATACCCTCCTGCTGAATATAGCCCTTTAGCACTAATCTGGCCTTGAACCTCTCGAGAGTGCCATCAGCATTGAGTTTAACTTTATATACCTATTTACAACCAATAGGAATTTTTCCTTCAGGTAGTGTACAATCTTCCAAAGCCTCAATCTCAAAACTCATAGCTTCCAACCATTCTTTGATCTTATTAGCTTGACTATAATAGCTTGGTTCAGAGTATTTATTAATGGCACAAACGAAAGCTTGATTATCCAGATATAAACAAATGAGATTGATGAAGGAGTTAATTGGATATCTAATATCAGAGATGTTATTGCAGTAATAATCTCGTAAGGGAATAGGTTGCTTACTTTTTCTCTTAGAAGATAGAGTAAGACTCTGATCTGGAACATGAAGTACAACCTCTGATGGAGAAGATGATGTGCTTGGAACCAAGGGAGAAGGATCAACAGGAGAAGGAACATCAAATGGATCTGTACAGAAATCGTTGTTTTGAATCAAAGGGAAGATTTTCTCAAAGAAAACAACTTGTCTGGAGATGAATATATGATTTGATTCGAACTCCAATAGCTTGTATCCTTTATAACCAGAAGGGTATTCTATGAAAACACGTGCCCTAGAACGTGGCATAAACTTGTTACGATTCTGAGTAGAAGTGGACTTGTAACATAGACAACCGAAGACTCTTCATAAAGAATAATCTGGTGGCTTTGACTGTAGCACTTCAAATGGAGCTTTACCATCAAGTATTGGATAAGGAAATCGGTTGATTAAGAAAACTTCAGATAAGATGCAGTCGGACCAATATTCAATAGAGAGTTTGGACTGAAAGAGAAGTAAGCGAGCCACATTAAGAATGTGTTGATGCTTGTGCTCGACCACTGAATTCTGTTCAGGCGTCTCAGGACAAGAATGGTAAGAGATGATACCTTTCTGCTTAAAAAAGTCTGTAAACTTGAGTTCAGGAGCATTATCCGACCTCTTTGCTTTGACAGAAACCTGAAACTGTGTCTCAACAAGCTGCAAAAACTCAGGGAAAATGTGAAGAGCATCTGCTTTAGTCTTCATTATATAGACCCATGTGGCGCGGGAATGATTATCCATGATGGTCAAGAAGTATATATAACCTTCATAAGATGGAACAACAAAAGGACCCCCATGTATCTATCTGAACGAGATCAAAAGAAGCTGCAGATTTGTTGTTGTGAGACACAAAAGATAAATGTTTCTGTAATCCAAGTACATTATTCAAATCATTAATCTTACAAAAAGAGGGATCTCCTAGTCTATTGTGCGGTAAAGAAGCATCAATGACGATGGAATTACAAGAAGAGTACTCAGATCATATAGAAGGAGAATTCATAGAAGCATCATCCAGGAAATAGAGACCATCAATTTCTTTACCGAGTCCCATTGTCGATGCCTTGATAACATCCTGAATCAGAAAAACATCACCATCAAAACTAACACGACAACCCAAATCCTTTGATAAGCGGCTCACACTTAGCAAGTTAATCCTGAAACTCAGTATATAAAGCACATTAGTCAAAGTAATGTCTGTGTTTAGCCTTACTGATCCAACACCTGCAATCTTAACTGAGAGACCATTTGGAAGAGTGACTGAAGAATTCAAGTCATAAGAAATAGATTCAAAGAAGCTTTTATCATGGGAAACATTGTGTGTAGCACCATTATCAATGATCCATGTTTGAGATCCTAGAACATTTCTAGTCTCTGTCAAGATTCCAATAAAACAAAGTGTAGAGAGAGAAAGTCGAATACCATTTGG
>JAKUCM010005107.1:10000-12378 GCA_023374145.1 Lepidium sativum
TCCATCAGTCCGATCAGAACACTACCCGGTGGTCGAGGAATCGAGTTTTCCTCGACCCACCGTGATTTTTTCTCGTCCGTTTCGCATTTTCCCTCGACTGATCTCGATTATTACCCCACTAAGGCTGTTCGGTCGATGAAAGTCGACTGACGGACGATGCGGATGTGCCTTAGGTCGAGAGGATTCCATCAGTCCGATCAAAACACTACCCGGTGGTCGAGGAATCGAGTTTTCCTCGACCCACCGTGATTTTTTCTCGTCCGTTTCGCATTTTCCCTCGACTGATCTCGATTATTACCCCACTAAGGCTGTTCGGTCGATGAAAATCGACTGACGGACGATGCGGATGTGCCTTAGGTCGAGAGGATTCCATCAGTCCGATCAGAACACTACCCGGTGGTCGAGGAATCGAGTTTTCCTCGACCCACCGTGATTTTTTCTCGTCCGTTTCGCATTTTCCCTCGACTGATCTCGATTATTACCCCACTAAGGCTGTTCGGTCGATGAAAGTCGACTGACGGACGATGCGGATGTGCCTTAGGTCGAGAGGATTCCATCAGTCCGATCAAAACACTACCCGGTGGTCGAGGAATCGAGTTTTCCTCGACCCACCGTGATTTTTTCTCGTCCGTTTCGCATTTTCCCTCGACTGATCTCGATTATTACCCCACTAAGGCTGTTCGGTCGATGAAAATCGACTGACGGACGATGCGGATGTGCCTTAGGTCGAGAGGATTCCATCAGTCCGATCAGAACACTACCCGGTGGTCGAGGAATCGAGTTTTCCTCGACCCACCGTGATTTTTTCTCGTCCGTTTCGCATTTTCCCTCGACTGATCTCGATTATTACCCCACTAAGGCTGTTCGGTCGATGAAAATCGACTGACGGACGATGCGGATGTGCCTTAGGTCGAGAGGATTCCATCAGTCCGATCAAAACACTACCCGGTGGTCGAGGAATCGAGTTTTCCTCGACCCACCGTGATTTTTTCTCGTCCGTTTCGCATTTTCCCTCGACTGATCTCGATTATTACCACACTAAGGCTGTTCGGTCGATGAAAATCGACTGACGGACGATGCGGATGTGCCTTAGGTCGAGAGGATTCCATCAGTCCGATCAGAACACTACCCGGTGGTCGAGGAATCGAGTTTTCCTCGACCCGCGGTACGTGCTGGACCTTCCCGCGGTACGTGCTGGACCTTCCCGCGGTACGTGCTGGACCTTCCCGCGGTACGTGCTGGACCTTCCCGCGGTACGTGCTGGACCCGCGCGTTGACTTTCCTGTCCGCGCGTTGACCACGTACTGCGGGACATGAAAACCTTCCCGCGGTACGTGCCTCTCGACCCGGTGGTCTTCCCGCGGTCCATGACCTCCGACCGTTGACTTTCTGGTCCAAAATGTTGACTTTTCCAGAACATCCTTTTATGACCTTTTTTTGATTCCTTGATACATTTGGGGACTTTTGTGGGTCCTTTATGGTCCTTTTCCTCCTTCTTTGAGCTCTTTAAGGTGGTCTTTGGCCTTGTCTTCATGACTTCGGCCTTGACTCTCCTTTGATCCTTCTTTTGACCTTGCGGTCTTTGGCCTCTTCAGCCTTAACCCTCTAGTCTCTTCGATATAGACTAATACAAAGTGCAAGTGTTGTGATTATTATTGTGAATCTTCGTTTTCTCCCATTTTATTTTATACTCGGTTGTGTTGGTGCCTCTTCTACACAAAGTGTGGTGAGCATAAAGATTGCCGTCAATTTTTCTTACACCAACCCATATTCACAAAGTGCAAGTGTTGTGTCAACCTTTTCTCCCGTTTAAGTATTACGTGGTTGTGTTGGTGCTTCTTCCTACACAAAGTGTGGTCATTTTCTTTTCCTTCCCCAAGCGTTTGTTTCCCCCCATATTCACAAAGTGTTATGTGAGTGTTAGGACTTTTGATTTCGCTTGACGATAGAAAGTTCCACTAAGTATAGAACTTCAACCTCTAAGCTCGTTCTCTTATAAACTTAAAATTTTTGGGCGGACTAGATTATTGTAATTACTTAGTCTTTTAAGAGGGAGTAGAACTTTTGATGTTTATTTTTGGGGAGGGTCGAATCTTAGCGACAAAGGGCTGAATCTCAGTGGATCGTGGCAGCAAGGGCCACTCTGCCACTTACAATACCCCGTCGCGTATTTAAGTCGTCTGCAAAGAATTCTACCCGCCGCTCGGTGGTAATTATAATTCAAGGCGGTCCGAACAGCGCTTCCGCGGAACGGACTTAGCCAACGACACGTGCCTTTGGGAGCCAAAGCTCCTACTGCGGGTCGGCAATCGGGCGGCGGGCACATGCGTCGCTTCTAGCCCGGATTCTGACTTAGAGGCGTTCAGTCATAATCCAGC